>VZTL01062312.1:147365-160561 GCA_013400535.1 Scopus umbretta | reverse complement strand
TTTTTGGGCCACTATCTGTTAGACTCCAGTTTAGCTCAATAGCATATTGATCCTGGCTGCATATAACACAGCCCTGATTTATTTTCTGATTAACAAGTTCTACTGTCTGATTTTGACAAATAAAATGTCCATCATTGCAGGTAAATAAAAAAATACATGTTTATCAATAGTCCCAGGGTGCAGGCATTGGGTAGCAAAAAGGGGGGTTGGAAGAAACAGGTGGAAAGGGCTACCACATGATCACTGTAATATTTACATAAGGGTAAGTTCAATAAACACAGAGCCTTCCCCCACAGCCTCCTCTAAAACACACCCAGACACTGGCTGGCCTTCCTCCTATGGAAACAGCTAACGAGAGCAAAGCTGCTCTTTGCTTTTATGGGCTTTAGCTAAAAGCTGAAAATGAGATCAGATTTTCTGACATTCACCATTTACCTTAATAAAAATGTGCACTCAACAGGATTAGCAGGTATACAACTCTGCGTGTGGTATTATGAAATGCATTTTTGTGATCTTTCATGCTTACACAGAAAAAAGATAAATTAAAATCCTTCTATAATATTGAAGATCAGTGTGAAACTGAGCTTAGGAACTGAACAGTGATCACTGCCTGGGAAACATGAAGGAACATGTTCAAGCAGAAATCTTGCACATATGGAAAGGAAAGCTTTTGATGGAGTAGTAAAATGGTATTTCGAAAACGGATGTCCTACCTATCTATATTTATAAGAACACATTAAGTACAAGTTTAGCACTGTCTTTTTTGTTATTCTCTAATAAAATACAGAACCTGCTTGATCGTCTTTTGAAACACAGAGATCTGAGACCACCTTCCACAGGAACACAACTTAAGGTCCCACTTATGTCACCACCTTGCAGCCCCTCCCTGGTGAAACAAAGGGGTTTGTCAGTAGTAATGTTCTTCCTCAACAACCTGCCTTTAAAGTCTCAATGCAGAAGTGTCAGGATGATGTCTGTCTCCAGTAAGAGGCCTTGCTCAGACTTTCCCTTGTTAGCTAAGCTAGAGCAGGCAATGGGCAGATGAAAGGGTTTCTGGCCAGTGAAGGAAGCTCAAGGAAGAGGAGCTCCTGCTTTCTAGCACAAACCCATGGCAACACAGGAGAGAGTAAGAACATAATAAGGATCTGGCAAAATCAAAGCAAAACACAACAGGCTACAGAGAAAACACTAATTCAATCCCCTGTACGAAGCTGCAGATCTTTCAATGTTATTTCTCTACTATATATCCCTCCACCTCATTACTGGGTTTGGAAATACAGCCCCAGATTCAGGAAAGCATTTATCTAACCAAGCACACAAGTAACCATCTTATTTTCAGTAGGGCCTCCCAGACACCAAAAATTGGGCACAAGCTCAAGCACCTTGCCATATCCAGCCCTCGAATTACAGGATTAGAGGTCTGTGGATTCCCTCTGTGGCGATGACTCTTGGACTTAATGTCGACCAGTTTACACTTTGCCTTCCCTGCATTGCCTGCCTGGTGGGAAGTCCATGTACAAGACAATTTCAATACAGCCCAGCTAGTATCACCATTGGAAACCAGCAGCTTTGACGTTAACAGGATTGTACTTCAAAAGAATACGCATGTTTGCAGATAGCAACAGGGTTCCTTATTACAGCTGTCTAATCAAGCCAATATTCTGCAATTATGCTCAGAGATCAAACAGTGCTGCAAACAGCACGCACAATAAAACCAGCACCATTAAGATGCCAGTGTCGCATCTATAGCATCACGCATTCACTTGTGAATCCACAAGCACAGCACACACAATGTTTCAGATGCTGTCACAAAACTTTTAACATCTCGCTCAGAGCTAGACAGTTTAAAAGAAAAAAAAGAAAATCTATTTTGATTCTTGGTCTATGTTTATGAAAAAAACAAATCTAAAACACGCCTAAACAAATAGCAATATGGCTATAATTCAGGAAAGTTTTTATGTATAACCTTAACTAAGTACCAAACCACTGGAGTCAGCTGAATTCAAACACGTACTTGAATGCTTTGCTGAAGGATAAATTAAACCACATGCCAAAGTCCTTTCCAGAATCAGGGCCTTGATTTTATATATATATATTTTTAAATGCACAAAAGGGCATAGTGCTAACTAGGAATCAGAACATATCATCGGTGCAAATAATTGTAGCATCTGTGCTAATGCTCTTTTCATCCTGATACCCCCTATGCTTTCAAGTATGTAAATCTGATTCTCCTTGTGGCTCCACTGAAGTTTCTATTGATTAAATACCCAACCCCAGCAGCAGAAGAATCAAGCTCTGCATATTTATTTTCTCCCTCTCAATACATAAAGAATTCCCTTTGGCTTCTCAATTGCTATATCACATGGTATACTGAATGCAAATAGAATTACAGTGATAATGTATCTAATGAATACATTTGTATATATATGCAAGCATATTCCTAACAGCATCCTACTCTACACCACTAACCAGACCAAAGAACATATATGTTCTTCACACAGCAGTAGAGGTGTGCAAAACGAGTGCATATTAATAACAAGAGCCAGACTGCAGTCTTCTTGGGGAAAAACTAACTCACATCCTTCCAAGATGAAGGCTGGAAGATTAGGACCTTACACAGATCTTTGGAGCTTTAAAGCACAATTTGTAGACTATAAGCGTTACTTTATGTTTTCATTATCCACTAGCATTGTACTACATTTATATAGATAGATATAGAAACTGTTGCAATGTATAACATAACAATATTGTAAGCATTTCCAAGAAAGAAATTAGTGATATCATTTCAAATCAAGGAACAAAATGCACGGGCAACATTTTCAGCTCTGTCCTTTACAAGACATGCACCCTCTTTGAATTATTTTTGAAAAAGTTATTTTATAGCAGATCAAATACATTCCTGCAGAAACTTCACTGATTTCAGAGTTGTAATAGCTTAAAAATAGGAAGCATTTAATTTGTTAGCTCACTCCACGTTGACTTTTAAAGTCATCCTGTAATGTCAGAAGATGATTGATTTAAATCAGGTTCAAGTCCCTAGTGGCAATTAGAACCTGTAAAGTCCAAGAAATGTCAGTAAGCATCTGGATAAGATACATGCCAGCATATACACAAACAAATATCCTCAAAACGTCTTTTCAGTTGTTTGAAACAATGCTTTGAAAGTGACTCATTCAACACAATAGCCATTATTTAGAGACAGCAAGATCAGAAATGCAGGTTTTAGTACTATTTCACTAAAATCACTCCCACCCCAACCCACAGTTAAAAAGCAACACAAATCAAAGCAAGGGTCCCCCTTAAACTTAGGGCAAGAGGAGGTCACTTACCCTGTAAGGACCACAACAAAATCCATGACATTCCAACCATTTCGGAGGTAAGAGCCTTTATGAAAAACAAAGCCCAGAGCGATGATTTTTATACCCGCTTCAAAACAAAATATTCCAATAAAGTACGGCTCAGTGTCATCCTGAAAAAGAATAAAAATCAAAGGTGTCAAGGAGATACCTATGCTTCTGCACTGATAGCAAGAGTCTTATAAACAACTAGGTGCACAAAATTCATGCCCTTTTCAGCTCTCTGAACAGAGTCAAAACCAAGAGGCTCTATGTTTACTGGAACTAAGCACAGAAGAATTTCATTATTATTTCTCTGAAGGAAAATTTGTTTTTTCAGAGTGGCAATTCTATTTACCTTTATTCTGATTGTTTTGCAGTGCACTTTCTACCTTTACTCAATATTCTGGAGGGAATTTTAATACTGAAATTTTAGTCTAACAGTATATTCAAACTTGAAATCACATATTTCTGTAGTTATTGACATGGAAGAAAGCATGTGCTTTACAGTTCATCCAGGAAGCTGAAACAAGAAGATAACTTGGGGAGTAAGAGTCAGTACAGCAAGCTTGAAAACACGAGCAGGAAATTATTTATTTATCATTTATTCCATCAGTTCTTCTTCACTCTTTCTCCTCCATTTTCTCAGTTTCCACAGCTGCAGTCTCATTTAATTTCCTTTCACTGTGTATCTGATTCAGGGAGAAGTCCCCACTCCCTTCCATTAACAGCAACAGTAAAGTTTCTGTTTCAGGCCCATGGTGCAGCCTAAAGCATGCCATGGGATCACAGCTTCATGTCCTAGCTCACTAGAGAGAAAAATCAAGCTTAGTCTCCACAGTTTTACTGAACCTTTTACTGAACCATCTTTTTTGTCTATCGCACCAGATCTCTCAGTATTCTACTTCATTGATAAGAGTTTTAACACAAACTCAATGCCAAATGGAAGCATTCCTATTTGGAATGAAGATGTGGGCAAGAAATGGGAACAAAGCAAGAGGTGAAAGCAACGGACATCAACTTCAAGAACATGGCAGCTAACTTTGGCACCTGTAACCAATTTCCAAATGTGCCTTAGATACCTGATTTCAGCTGAAAAGTCAATGAAAGTAAAGCAGCCCTACCCAAAAGAAAGCAAACTCCCAAACTAAGAGATTAGAAATCTTTGTTCCAATGGCTTCAGCATTTCTGACCACCAGAGCCAAAGATTTGAGCTACTGTTTGATGTACATTTGTTTACATTTTGCAGTTCTATTACTGACAAAAAGTTATTTCAGTTCTCTTATATAAAAAGAACATGAATGTCAAGTCTTGTGGCCACAGAACAGAGAAAGAAGCAGTTTTGATACAAGAATTTATTTTACAAGCATGGCAACTCTTGCTCAACTCTGACTCAACACTGGCACACAGACCCACGCTTTAGGCATAGTACTTGTCACAGGAAGCCAAGTTTTTCACATCTAAAAGACCAATATAATAGCATACCACTCCCAAAGAGGCTTACACACTTAGCACACTGATGTATACGCAACTCAGCAAGTCAACAACAAAGCACTGATCACTGAAGATGCCTCCAAGCTGTTGGAAATTACCACTTCTGGACAGGCTTTTCCATCAGTGGCTGAATTAAAGTTTTGTCTCCTACAAAGCAGCATCCCACATCCCTACACACCTCAGTGACCCCAGCTCCTCCATATACTTCATCTTCCACCCTATGTCACCTCTACTCCCCTCCATCTTTCCGAACCTCACAGCCCCAGCAACTCCACCTCCCATTCCCCTACAGCCAGACAAGATGACCAGTCCACACACATACTGACTGGCCAGACAGCAAACCAGAGCAGGTGACTGCTGAGCTCACATCGTAGGCTGTTTGCTGAAACGGAAGCCGGAGGCGGGGGGGAGGTGGGAAAACTTCAGAATTGGCTTCTCCTCCAGTCAAGGAGCTATTTCCACAAATAGCAGCACCTCCAAGCCCTCTGCCCCTCCACAGAGCCTTACTGATGCTGCTCAGAGGATACAGAAGCTATCACTGACAGACTGAGAAACTCCAGCTATACATCTCAGTGCTATTTACCCACAAAGAAACAGGAACAAGGTAAGGTCATCAGACCTTTTATGACCTTCAATAGGAATCCTACAATAAGAGTCTTCTTCCAGTTGTTTCTCCACAGCAAGAGCTAGAAGTATCCCAGGACTCCAACCCAGTACTGAAGACAGGGAAGAAGAGATCAGAAATCATCATATGTGATTGCAGAAGGTGCTTTACTACTCCTGCACTTTCCCTTATGCACACAGAAGCACTCTAGCAGCTTAGTTTGCCCGCTCTTCAACCCCACAACACCTTCTAGTCCAACAAGTATACAAAATCATTGCAAACAAAGGCCTCCTAGCCCATCCTATATTTCCATCCAGAAACTACAAACATGCCTCTAAAAATAGTTCTTCTAACACACATGCAAATTCCCCTTCCCCACCACCCCCCCCAAAAAAAAACAAACCACCACAACAAAACAAAAACAAAACAAAACAAAAAAAAAAACAAAAAAACAAACAAAAAAAACCACCAACAACAAAACCCCTTTACCCACATACACTCCCTCTCATTACTCCTTCACTTCCTGGAAGCCTTATATCTACTCTGCTACTAGTCGTTTGCTCAATCTAGGTCAGGTGCCTTGCGATTACAGCTCCCAGCTTTAAAGAGCCCGGTTTCAGGTAGTCAAGGGTTTGATAGAATATGATCTTCCCAAAGCTAGGACTACACAGAGTTCTTAGGAAGCGGGTCAAAGAAGTTCTTGTCAGCTTCTAGGGAAGCAGGAAGGCTCACAGATGGGCTTGGGTTTTTATTACAAAGAAAAACTGTCATCTATAGGGTTGGCAGTGAGTAGCTGGGGAAATAAGAGGGGACGGAAAAAGCCTGTCTAAATTTACACTAACTTAGCCTAAGAATCAGGGCAGTAACAACGGGATGAAAAATAAAATTTATGCCCCATTAGGTAGTGGGGCCTGCTGCTGAAAAAAAGGATTCGCCTGATTGTGTGTGATGGAAGGAGCCAGAGGGCAAGGATATGGGTGACATGCCCTGTGCAGCACTAAAATGCCACTGCTGTTGGCTCAGAAATCCCGCTGCCAGGGCATCCTGCAGCCCCCTTCAGACAGGAGGCTGCGTTGCTGCTTGGGTTCAAGAGTGGGAAAGCAGGTGATAATGAGTATCAGTGTGCAGGCTTGGAAGGAAGGTGGAGAATTTGGGCAGCAGCCAGAGCTGCACCAGCAGGTTGTTTGCTGTGGACACAGCAAAGCTTGAGACTGGGCCAAACACACATTTAATCAATATGTTTTAGATCAGAAACAACTTCTGAGTCTGGAAAGTCATTACTATTCCTAGTCCATGTCCTAGTGTCTTTCCTTGGCCTTTGGATGTGATAGCCTTGAAAGGTTTGGGTGTGTAAGGCTTTGTTCATGCAAAGGTTAATATGAAAAACTCACATATGACTGCACAAAGTGCCTGTGGGTAGGATAAAGAATTAAATCCATTAGTAAAGTGCAAGAGCTGTCATGCTGAATATCTGAGAAAACAGTTATATTCTGCCCGCACATCAAAACCACCCAGGGGAGCTGAACACTCAGAGTCCTACAGTGATGTGCAGATGATCATCCCACAGACCCGCTGGTGTCTTCAAACAGGGTGTGCCCCAGAGCAGGGCAGAAAATAGATTTCCCGTTTTTTTTTTTTTTATATTGTCTCTGTCAGGCTGGGACAAACCCATGGTCTACTGAAGCTTCTTATGAAAAACTGAGAAATTAGGAAGGAGACAGGGACAGAACAAGCGTGCCTCAGCCTGGACAGCCAAGAACATCATGAGCAAGGCATCCACCTGAAGGCCATTCAGGGCTCAGCTGTGAACCTCACATTCCCACATTTGGAGCTCTCACCACCAGGCTCTGGGCCACTCAGTACAACTCCCTCAGCATCTTTTCAGTTGGCATCACCCCACTGTGTACAAACAATGCGACATTTATTGGGACGGAGAGAGACTGACTCTACAACCTAGTGGCTAAGGCATTCAGCTGGGATGGACAGTAGCAAGTTTGTAGCAACTCTATCCCAGTGGATAATTACTGATGTGAAGTAAACACTTCCAGCAGCCAAATCATGCGAGACCCCCAGCTCAGAGCAGGCAAGAGCCTAGGGGGTAGGCCATCCTCCTGCTAGTGGAAGAATTAGCATATTTCACTTGTCTGAAGAGCAAGAACTTGAAGCTAATCCTCCACTTCACTACTAAATCCTTTGACCACCAGACTGGTGTTTTTTCAGAGCCCTGTTTTTGACCAGAAGTTCCATCCTAGAGCCAAGTAATGCTTTCCTGTGCTACAAACTACATACAGAAAATGGACAGAGAAAGATTACTTATAACTCAGCCATTCCAAATCTTGAAATATTACATGTACTAAAACATCACTTGCTCTTCCCATGTGCTTAATTAACCCTGCTTGACAAGTAACATGAGTGCAGAAAACAGCCAAGTAAGATTGCACTGTATGTTCATACCTCGGGTCTCTGGGGAGGTACGTAGAGGACAATCTTCATCGGAAGAGAAAAATCATTAAAATGATTGTATGGACTCCTCCCTCTTTTTCTCAGCTTTAATAGACAGACAATCTTAAGATTTCTGTCTTTGTATCTGTGTCACAAAGTATCCGGGCAGCTTGGTTTTCCTTCAACAACTCTGCCTGAACCTCCCAGTCATAAAAGGCTTGTGATGTGCATCTCATATCCTTAAGATCTGATTAACTCTTCAGTGATGAGCCCTCACTCCAGTTTAGAGATTTTAATGAATGCAGGAGAAGGAAAGGTATATCCATAAATCATTAACCAAAAAAGGCCAATTTAATTCCTGCCAAAGACAGTAATAAAGCACTTACTGTTCTGCCTCGACTTAGAATTTGGCTCAACAAACCCATAAATGTATGGGAATGTTTGCCCACTCTGGTTTAGCATGGATTCATAACGTTTTCAATGAAACAACTGACGGTTTGTGGAAGCAGCAGAAGCATTCTAAGGAGGTTTCACTTTGAAAACCAGAAGACAGTTTTTCTTATTCACAACAGTTTTTCTTATTCACAATGCTTAATCTTTCCAGCATATGTTGAAAACAGAAAATATTTAATGACTTGTAAAGATTCTCAGTGTTATTCTATGATAAACACCTTCATACTTCAGAATTACAAATGTGCTATATTTAAAATGGCTTCAGAATACCTGGATCAAAGACAATGCTGCACAACAGTGTTTGGGACAAAAATCAGGGGTTAATTCTGCCTTCACCACCAAAGCAGAGCCAACAAGGTGGAAACTGCACATTTAACTCATTCAGTTACCTTACACTATTTGGTGGTAATGCCAGTACCCCCTTTGGGATGATTTGGGCAGGAGCTGAAGGTGTGTGTGCTGTAAAATAGTATTAATAAAACAGGCAAAAGGACCAATAAAAAGCCTCTAGGCTTTTTTTTTTTTTTTTAACACACCTAGGGATATAGAGAAACATAGAAACAACATGCTAGCCGTACCTCCTGCTTCTTAAAATAACAGCACCAAACAGTCACCAAGCCAGAACATCCACAAAACTACTTTTCCCCTTCACTAGTCCATATGTTCATAACTATGGAAGGCATTTCCCCAGCTCGATCATTACCCTGGGTCTAAACATGTGCTTTGCTCACAAACCCTTGCTTGCCTTGCTGGCCAATCCCAAAACATGCAAAGACATGTTTAATGGCAGAAAGATCAACATACATGCACATTCTTAAGTTTTTCCTCATGTCTTCTTAAGTAGAACTAATTCAAACAGAAAGAGAATAGGCAAACACAGTGTAAGTGGGCAGCCAGCATCAGTGGATATATTTCCAAACAGGCAGTATCAACTAGCTGAGCCTGCATCTCTTTCTAGGTCTATCACTTATATGTTTTTTCCTGTTTCTGAAGAATGAGATTGTGAGAGTTGCCCACTGGTATGGACCAGCCTTGTAAACTGTAGCAATCAGCATTCAGAGGCTCTAGTTTTTGGCAGCAAGCCTAATATTATCTTTGTTTGCATAATTTAACATCTACATGTAAAATACATACGGACCCATATTTATTCATCCTTTGAACATGCACCGGGATTAATGCATTTAGGCATGAAAGATGTTCCAGATCATTAACAGCAGGAGAAAAATCAAACCAAATATAACCTGGTTTTCCTACAGTGATGATAAATGGAAGAATGATTTTGAGGCTACTCTTATATTTTCTTTTGAAATAAGGTAATTGGGCTCATTACCATAAAGCCTGCGGGTAAATTATTTTCCTCTGTAAGTTGGTTACTTTTTTTGGAAGGGAAGTGTAATCATCTAAACCCAAAGTCTGATTTGTAGGGTCCTTGATATATGCTGTAGCCGGAAGATAGTTGAAAGGCATATGAACCTAAAAGGTTACTCTGTTCTACCACTTCCTGGGAAAATATCACAGAAGTTCATTTGATTCTACAGATAATTCTGAGCATTTGGCAGTCCCTTCCTGTCTTGGTTTATAGACAACCTAAGTTTGCTGCTCTTCTGATCATACCGTAAGGTCCATCTCTTCTCCTGTAATTAGGCAGGGCTGGCTAGAGTGATGAAGCATTCTTGTGAAGAAGGGATCAGGAGGCTAGACTTATACTTGTTGCCACTGACTTATTTTTTCTGATTGTCAGGTCAATGCCCCTTTGTTTACATGTGGATCTTCAAAACAGATACAAGCACTTGCAATACGGGCTGGCTGACTGCTTTTTGTATTAGACCAGAAACAAAACATGTAAATAAATGAATGCAACTCACCAATCTCTCTGACATAGGTGTCTTGTCTCCATCCGGCAAATGTTGCTCCAGAGCCAGCACAATACAATTGGCTATGATTGTAGCTAAAATCATGTATTCAAATGGAGTGGGGATCAGAAGTTAAAGAAGACACGAGATAACAGAAGAAGAACCTCATCCAAATCCCATTTCTACCTAAACAGTTACATTAGTTGAGCATTCTAAGATATCTCACCATTTTTGAAGACATTTAGTCTCCTTTGTTTCCTCAGTTCTTTCTGGGGTGCCTTTGGAAGAAAAGTAGGAAACTGGCTCCCTTCTTTTGAGAGAGTTGGTGACTCACACAGAATCTGAGCTGCTGAAGGCATTTGGGAGCAAGAAAGCAAAAGGTTCAAAAGAAACAAAAAGCTATTAAAAATTATTATTTTTAAATTAGATTGATAAGCTAAGCTGCCTCAAAATAGATTATACAGCTGAATGCCATCTGCTGAATTGTTCTTCAGAAATTCCCTGTCATTTAACTTGAGCGCCTAGTGTAAATAAGCAATGGGCTAGAAAAGTTTGATTTAGAGTGGCTACACAGGTCCAAAACATGAATTACTGCTAGCTTGCAATGCCCGCTCCTGGTGAGCATAAAATCATCAGCACCCTATTGGGACGTACGAGGGAAGAGATCTCACGGGAAAGGCGGCAAACCCAACGCTAGGTACCCCCTTGCCTCTCACTGTTGTCTCTAGCCGGGAAGCCGCGCAGAGCCCCTGCTCTCCCAGGGCGTAGCCGCACCACGGGCAGCATCGGGGCCCCAGGGTGGGCGACAGCTCTGCTCAGCACCGTGGGGAGAGCCACTCAGCACCGCGGGGAATGATGCTCAGGACAGCAGGGAGAGGCGCTCAGCACCGGGGGGAGAGCCGCTCAGCACCGGAGGGAGCGCTGCTCAGGACCACGGGGAGAGCCGCTCAGCACCGGGGGGAGAGCCACTCAGCACCGGGGGGAGAGTCGCTCAGGACCGTGGGGAGAGCCGCTCAGCACCGAGGGGAGAGGGGCTCAGCGTCGCGGGCANCCGGCACCTCGCCCGGGCAGCGCCGGCGCGGGGGAGAGGCTGGTGGCTCTGCTGAACCCGCTGGCTCCGCAGCGCCGTGGGTATCCTGCCCCCACTTCACGACAAAGATGCAGACGAGTCATCCAAGAGACTGGAGAGGGATAGACTGCGTCTAGCCTTGCGGGAAATGCGATGCTCTGACTGCCACCAGAGCTTTGGAGCTTGTTTATTCAGACTTGAATGCAGGGAAGGAGAAATGGATGAGGAAGTACAGCAATCCCTGTGATTTTATAATACGGACAGAAAGATCAATACGTGTGTGTGTGTGCTCAGGGAGGGGGGAAGTGCATTCACTCTACTGGTGTATTTTTTTTTTTTTCTGTTAGCCCTTCATGAAGTGAAAACTGGGGAAGCCTGAAGGGGAGCTGACCTCTGTGGCAATTGAAAGTGTTGCTAGGAGGCTGGCAGGAGGCCTTGCTGCTGTTAGCTGAGGATTAATAGGCATAAGATATCAAATGAAAAGAAAACAACCTAGCTCCCTTGAGATCACCAGTGTAATGCACGCCTGTACGTGCACACGCGCGCGCGCACACACACATACACGCACACTATATCTACTCCCTGGTAGCCTCAAATAGTCTGCTTCCCTTTTCTCATGGCTTACAACCCCACTATGTGCATCATTGCAAGCAAAGCCCCCTTCTCAGTAAGATCACTGCAGCTCACTTGGCCTGGGAGCTGGTTCTGAGACAGAAAGCGTCTGCTCCTTTCACGATACAGCAGATGATCCTTCTTTCCACTTACGGCCTCCCTCTGCCACAACGCTTTTCTTTTTTATTTTTCTTTTTTTTTTTTTTTTTTAGTACAGCCTAAGCTTAGGCTATGCACCTAATCAAAGTTACAAGATTCATGTTGATTCTAACGGATTCAGAAGGCGATGTACTAGAAGCCTAGCTGCAATGATTGTATTAATGGGATTCACAAGGTACCTTGGCTATCAATGTCCCTACTATCAATGCAGCTTTAATGCTAAGGTGTCACCATTTTTATCCCATGGTCCTTCTTCTATTCAGAGTGAGAAAGAAGAGTTGAAAGGCTCTGAGATGAAAATAGGAATCAGGATTCATTAGCATGAATCTCACAGAACCCTCTGAATTTGACTTAAATAGTAGGAAATGTAAATCTATGCAACTATATATCAAACACCTAAACACACACTGAAATGCACGTATGTCTTATCCCTCCCCCCCAGCATAGTCAGAAACACACACCGCTGTTCCCACAGAAGCAATTGCCTATGATACCCAGCTACACGACTGTACATTATGTCGGACACACGGATCCAAGTCACACACACACCCATTACACACACCGGCTCACACACACACATCTACGTTAGCACCAGACGCTCATCCTGAGCTGACTAGGGGGGATGTCTTTTCCCCCAGTCTCCCTGTTCCCCCTCCCCACCATGCCCACACACCCTCCCTGAAAGGATATGGCCATTCTGTTATTCTCTTGGCGTATTTCCGTATAACATTATCTTCACTGAAGATGAAGAGGGATCTGTTGACTGTGAAGCAGTTCTGTTTGACAGGGATGGGGTTGTAGAGAGCCATAGTCCTGGCCCTCTGAGCCATCGACTGCTTATACATCCTTTGGCCGGCCTGGGGGCCACCTTGCCGGCTGCTCCCTCTTCCAGCCCCGGCTGGCCCTCCACCTCCATAGCGGGTTGGCAGATCATCCCCAAACCGAGCCATTCTCTCAGTGCACGGAGCCGGGCGCTACAATCCAAACTGGCAGCCGAGGCGAGAGGAAGACGCATCACAGCGCACGGCACTTCTCCCTCCGGGGGCTTCAGTTGCAGGATCGGGATTGATCGCAGCAAAATATATAGATATATTTAAAAAAAAAAAGAAAGAAAATATCCCTTTCCCATCCAACCCCCCCTCCTCGTCCCCGCCGCTGTGGCCGCCCGGGGGTAG
>VZTL01062312.1:89411-147162 GCA_013400535.1 Scopus umbretta | reverse complement strand
GGCAGGAGCTGCGGGGAGGGGGGCAGGAGCTGCGGGGGGGGCGGCTCCGCAGCAGCGCGGGCGGCTGGGGCTGCGCGGGTGAAGCGGGGAGCTGCGCCCTGCTGGACAACTTTGTTTCTCCTCGGGTTGAACGGCTCCTGCAGAGCACTGGACGCCTTTAATCCTGTATTTGTGGACAAAATCCTTTAATCCTGTTTATTCCAACACCCGCTGCTGCTCCCGTCCGCCACAAGTCAGAAAGCTAACTGCTCCTTGTTCCTGGAGCGCCTCACATCAACAGCCACTGCAGTAGCTGGTGATAATATGCTTTTGCATTTAGGCTAAATCTGGGACACAAACTATTAACTTTTAGAAGGGATCCTCCAGAGAAGTCAGGGCTGTCAACAGGGGGATATTTTCACTTCCCCCACAGTAAGAAGACCCTGGGCTCTGCTGCTAATGTGTTTTTTGAATTGAGACAGCTCAGATGACTAAGGCAAAACCAACCCACCAACTAGGCAAGTATGTAGCAATAACATCTGCTGGCTTCAGGAGACAGCACGAGGGCCGGCAACATCCACAAATGGCACAAATAAGAGCTGGCAATATCCAAAAGGTGACTCCCCAGAAGACACCAGCTTCTTACCCAGAGCTTTGGTATCTGAAGGGCTTTCTCACACCACAGCACCGCCAGAAGATACCCTCAGGTGCAGCACTGGCTGCCAAGGAGAGCCAGGAGCAGCACAAACTCAAGGAGCCGTAGCGGGAAGCAGCAAGGGACACATCCTGCTGCCTTGAGGGTCAGACACAGCAACAGCCACCAGCCCCCCTGACATGGACACGGCCGTCCTGTTTCTGCAAGCTCGGGGATCAGGTCAGCAAGAAGCAGCTCCAGCCTGTAGGCTGCTTTCCCACGCATGTGCTGGGAATGCAATGAAAGAGGACTTTCCCTCAACCCCAGTTTTGGATAATTTGCAGATTAAACTGAATGCTGGAGTCCTAGGGAAAAAAACTTTGCCTGGAGAAGGAAGCTGAAGTCTTTGGGAAATGAGGCCTTGTGCTTTGGTTGCTGCAGCTCCTGCTGACTCAGGATCCCTGTTACACTCTAATAGACCCTGGGCAGAGACTAAAATGAGAGAGTTTCCTCCTATGTGTCTTAACCCCTCAGCACTGCCAAGCTGATCCACACAACTGGGTCATCAGTGAAAGTTTCTTTATTTTATGTAGGGAGAAGGAGGTTGCAGGGAGCTCACAGCTCATGGGCTGAACAGGGCAGGATAATGTTCTTTTCTCTTTAAAGTTCCCCCTAAAAACATTTTCATCCTCACTGTATTTTTTTTTCTATAATGAATTTATCTTTTCATCTGAAAAATCAAGTTTCCCCGAGCTAATATATTTAGTTGCCTGAATTCTTCACTTCTTTGCTTCTGGTCACTAAATCTAATACATTCTGTGGTCTTAAGGTTTTTCAGTGGAAAATCCAGCTCTCTTTATCAGTAGCCACTAGAAGGGGAAATGCCATTTTCAATAAGCCCCCACCTCTTCTGACAGAAATCAACATCTGGAAAAAAGAAATACATTGGTTTCCACAAATCTTCATGTCTGCATCTTCCCATGTTTACAAGGTGGGGGGGAGGGGGGAGCAGACAAATGACACAACCGCTCTGAAATTCAAAATAAAAGATGCTGTCATTGCATCAGGTCGTTTTGAGAATCAGGTAAAACTCTGACCCCCACATCCCCTTCTCTCCTCTCAGAACCACCAAACCACCCTGCCTCTCCCAGGAACAAAATCCCAACCACAGCTCTGCAGTGAAGTCAGCAGATGGGGTGGTGGGGGTGTTTGTGACGGTGAGAAAATGATGCGAGCATGTCGTGGGGATGTTCTATTAAACCACAGTTTGCCCTTTTCTCAATCTGCATGGTTTGGGTTTGTTTCCCCCCCCCCCTCCACACCATAGGGAAGATCACACATTTCTTAAGCATTGAAAGCCTTAAAGATGAGAAAGACATTGCAATTGCAAGGATTATTTAGCTTTGAGAGGGGAAGCATTAGGATTTAGTTGGGCTTTTTAAGATTATGGAAAGAGCAGGGGAGTTAAGAGAAAACAAAAAATTTAGAGCACTGAAACAGGTCGGACATCCATAATCTACCACTACAAGAGGGCAAAGAGCATTTCATGGCAAATTTTAAAAATTGATTCGGTCACGAATAACTCCTCCTTATAAGCCCCAAAGACAGAGGTGAGCTAATCACAC
Source organism: Scopus umbretta (assembly GCA_013400535.1). Classification (NCBI taxonomy): domain Eukaryota; kingdom Metazoa; phylum Chordata; class Aves; order Pelecaniformes; family Scopidae; genus Scopus; species Scopus umbretta. The sequence goes on along the minus strand of VZTL01062312.1, from coordinate 144,924 downwards.
TGCTCTCCAGCACTGGCTGTCTCTGCTTCAGCAAGGAGCCTCCCTCCACCCTCAGCAGCTTTGCCAGGCAACCAAGCATTTCCTTGGACTTTCACCTCCATCCCAAGCACTAAGCCTGAGGCAGGTGACTGGGCTTAATGGAGCAGCACTTCCATCTGGGAAGGCAAAGCCTGCCTTGCTGAGACAGGGCAGAGAAAATGGTACAATATTGCAGGTCTTTGCATGTCAAATGATTGGGACACTTGGATCACAGCAAGAACCAGTGGCACTATTTATTTGCCCTGGCAAAGCAACTCGCAGTGACTCCTGGAACAGTCTGGATCCATCTCTGGGGGAGTTTCTTGTTGAATCACAGAGAAGTGGACTTCTAGCTTGCTGTGCTCCAGACATGAACACAGGTGTCCTTATATGAGGGATGGTGGCTAAAATTTAGGGACACAATCTCAACATCCCCTCAGCTGTCATCCCCCCAATGAGCAGGTTGGGAAAGACACATTTGCAGGACCAGCAGGAGTAAAGTGAAAGATTTCTTCCTCCACTCCCATCACGTTCTGACTCCCCTGAGTTCTGGCCTACACCTTGAGCAGCTCAGAGGGAAGGTCAAGGTTTCCTGGCACACCCTGTGTCCAGGTGAGCTCTGGGGTCAGGGACATGTAGGGAAGCTGTTATTTGCTCTCAGAATTTGCAAGATTGAGGAACAGAGCAGCCACTTCCATCTCATACAACTTGAAGCTCTGGACTCAGGCTACTGCCAAACAGAGCACCTCCCAAGAGCTTATTTCCTTTAAAAAAATAAACAAACAACACATCACCTTCCAGACCACAGGAAGGTCCATAACTCCAGGCCAAGAAAAGCAGCTTACTGAGGCGTTCTCGGCCAGCGCTTTCTGTTCTCCTCACTCGCATGCACACATTTTGCACCAGCTGTGCTAGAGGAAAATCCTGCTGTGATGCAGGTAGAGAAAATTGTTAAAGATTGTGCTCGAGTCTGCCAGACGATGCAGAATGGCATTATGCAAAAGAAAAGACAGGGAGAGGAGAGCAGTGAGAAATATGTTCTGTTACTTTTTATCAAGAATAAAAGGATAAAAGAGTGAACAAAGGGAAAGAGAGGCCTCATGAAGATACAGCTCCTCTTATGCACATGTCATGATCATGATAGTGTCTGTAATATAAAGTGTCCTAAACCACTGTGACAAGTACCCTTAGCTGCTGTACAAATGCAGAGTAAGAGAGACCCTGTCCCTGAGAGCTCATGAGTTGGGCTGGGAGTGTTGATGGCAAAGCCCCTTGGTTGTATCTGGCTGGCACAGCAGTTTCATCTCTGCACAAAGGGACGCACAAACGTCCAAGCCAGCACCATCTCAAGTTCACAGCACCACACAACTCCTCCAGTCCAGGAGATCAGATCAAGCTTACTATTTACAAGACCTTAGTCTAAATAGTAAAAACGGAGGAAAGAGAAACTGAGGCATGGTGATTACAGCTAGACAGCAGGTCAGGCAAGAAAATCAGGTACCATGAGTCCCAGCATGGGACTCAGCACATCTCCACCATGAGTGAACCCCAGCACGCCAAGTGCAGTTGCACTCGTTCTGTTTCTCTTGAACTTAATTCCTTTGTAGATGGACCATGATATGAAACTCAGCAGCCATTCCTTGACTGTAGGAGAAGTTAGCTGAGTTAAGTTTGCTGGCATCTTTGCTTCGTGTCCCAGGTAGCTAAATAACCAGGCAGTCAGCTCAGAAAGTACCTCAACAAGCAGGACCAAAGTCTGAATAACAACACACTAGAAAATTCACAGCAAAGGATAACTATGAAATCACAGGGCACAGTTGTCCATGTGTTGAAGACAGACAAGAAGCCTTCTGTCTGGTGCCCAGTGTCCCACTTACAGCATTACTGCACCACATCTGAGCCCCAGCAACACCGTAACAGTGTTTGCTCTGTGGAAAAACAACCTGCTTGCACACACCCAGTGCTCACAGCAGGGGAACTGTGATAAGACAATGGACAGAAAGTACTAAATATTTTTATATTGGGTTTCATATTTTTATTCTACTTGGCATTTCTAAGTTCCTTTCTACACCATTGGTCTCCAACACTGACCAGCCAGCAGGGAAAGGCAACAAGTTCACACCTTCTCTTCTATTGCTTTGGACCTCAATTCAGCTGAGGACTTGATCACCAGAGAGGGGGATTTGGTAAGCCTTAGCCCGTCCTTCAGTACATATGTGTCTGTGGTACAAAAATGATTAGATACCTAATCCTCCTTAAGATTCAGGTCTGTCCCGTGCTTAGGCTCTTCTGAAAATCTGCCTAGATGCTTCTCAACATCTACATGTCAAAACACCTTTTCAAATCTGACTTTAGACAAGCTAGAGTAATGTATAGGCTCAGCTCTGCATGAGCATCACTCTTGAAATCCAAGAATGAGAAGCATCATAAGAACTGATAGTGCACCAGGACTCTGCTGGTCCAGATCATGAGCTGGATGGGTTGGCAAAGGAAGGTCAGCGAATTTTGGGAATTTCATCAGTCACTTGCCTTTGTTAATGCAAGTTGGAGATAACCTACTCCCAGGTTCCTTTCCACATAAACCCATCAGTGTCTGTACCTGTCCCCCACAGGTACCTGCTGTATATTATGCAAAACTCCCAGCGCATCAGGTGCATGTCAAATCACACTGCAAAAGGAATCACACATTGCTGGATTATTTTCAGCATTATTATTGAATATAGACTGATCAAGGACAAAGAGCTTGTCGTTTTCTCTGTAATGGGCAGGAGAAGCTATTCAGGCATAAAGAGAGAAAATATGGAGAAATAAACATACAGGGAAATGGCTCCATGTTTACAGCTGCCGGGTTTTGGGTTGAGATGCCAATGACAAGGTGTAGGAGAACCCAGATTCCCAAGGTCCCCTAAGGCTCTGAAAAACAGTATTACACAAGGAGAGTAACACACAGCAAAACCGCCTTCCTCCTCAGTTGTAGGATGGCTGTTGCCATGAAAGTTTGCATTCTAATACTGAGGAAGATGATGGTTTGCTTCCTCAACACCTGAAGCTTCTGCACCTAACATCTGCAAAAATTTGGCACTTGTGAATGCAACATCAGTAATTAGGCACTTTGGTATGCAACATGTCTGAGGGAGGGCGCGTGGGGGGAACTGATAACCTCTACAGTATTTTCATGTACTAAAAAAAAAAAAAAAAGAGAGAGCCTTTGCTCTGGAACAGCTGGAAACAGTTGTCTGGTCAAGCTTATCTCCCAGAAGGCATCACTGTGGAGCAAAGAAACAATATGAAGTAATGAGAGTATCTAAAATGCTGCAGTTGCAATAAGTGAGAGTTCACTTTCATCCTTTAATGCAGACTTAGGAAATCCTGGCAAAGCTAGAACCAGGTTAGTGGCACTCACACATCATGTCCTCTTGCAGAACGCTGTTGCAGGGAAATGTTCCTCAAAGTATCTGAATCCTTTCACCAATACATCCCAAGTCTTCCCAGTTTCAAGATGGTTTTGGTCCTTTTAACCTAGGAAAAGGACTAGGTTTTAGTGGCATGTGGTCAGATTATAAAAAACAAGGATCAGTTTGCTATAGGAGGTCTTCAGTTCATATGGCACAAAATAAAAGAGATAATGCATAAGAAAAGGTGGACAGAGTTGTCTTAAAAATTGGACATTTAACTCATTTTGACTGAATGAGATTGCAGATACATTCAGCCACACATCAAATAAGCAGGCAGAAGCAAACCCAGTGCAGTGGTAACTCCTTCCTGCTCCCAAAACCCTGCAGTTGCAGGAGTTATTTTGGCCACGATGCAGGGAGGGCTATTGTCTGCTGGCAAAGTGCTGAAGCAGAGCAGAGAGACATGGGGTCCACCACAGCTTTGCTACCAGCACTCTCAACGATCCTGGGCACATGGACATACCTAAGGCCTTTAAATCACTGTAATTCCCCCATCCTGAAACAGGCATCAAGACGTTCTTTGCTTACCTTTTCCCTGTTTCAGTTATTACCTCCATGATCCTGGGATGCTTTTTGCTCTGCAGAGTGCTCAGCTCAGCGAAGCTTCAAACCCACTCGGGACTTCCAATCCACCTAATACATAAATATAAGAGACAGACTGAAGGCCTGATGAAGCGCTCAATGAGCTACAGTTAATGGGTGGATATGCTGTTACTCCATCTAGGACCAGATCAGGAACCATGCAGCCAGCAAGAATAATAGGAATTTAAAAAAAGCAATGCACACTCCACAGCCTTCTAAGATCTGAAAGGTTAATGCACACAGAAAGGGAGAAACACAATAAAAAGCTCTGGAGCTACAGATTAACTCTCACTTCTCAGAATCTATTATTGTTATTAAGGAAGCTATTGAAAGGCAGAAATAGGAGCTGGATGCCCTACTTCCACTGCCTTGCACTGGGAGTTGGGGTTTTGTTTTCTTTTATGCCTTTCAATATCTTCCCCCTTTTTTTTTTCCCAACCTGCAGTGAAATGCAAATGACAATGACTTTGATAAGCAGCCTGAAAGCTGAATAATATTGACAGGCAGGGAATCCCCCAGGCTTAAGGCAGGTTGGTGCATTGTAAAGCAGCTCCCCTTACAGAAAAAGGCTCTTTTGTATCTGTTGGCCAGCCTGAGTGAGGCAGAGGGCAGCCAAACGCCTGCACCAGGAGATAGCTCCATTTATAATGGTACACCTATTAGGCAACCAATCTGTTTAGCTTGGATGCTCATTGTTTATTCAGCTAATGGTGAAAGTTATGTCCACGTTCTAGTGTAAATTAAGTATTCAGCTATTTTACAAGGCACGGTAAGTCGGTCAGCCTTAGCCTTGGTAATTAGGGCTTACTGTTTAATTAATCTCTTGTGGTCACACACATGATACAGCAATCTCTATCGCACTCTCTCTGTTGGCTTACATGATAAAGGGAAGAGAGGCTAAGGAAAAGGAGGAGTTAATCCTTTAAGCATATCACTTATCCCCATTGCACAAACGTTAAATGAAGGGGGCAGGGCTGCTCTCACTGATGGGAGAACATTTGGGTTACAAGCCAGGAAAACCACACGTAGCTCATTGCCCAGGAGACCTGCTACACCTACAAACGGTGGGCAAAGCAAAACCCAGGGGGCCTTGTTCCTCATAAATGGGAAAGAGAGAGAGGCTACACCTTTGGCTTGAGAAATGCTGAGCTAACAAGGCTACACTTCCTCCTTGCCATAAGCCCTACAGCTTTCAGGACTCTGTCTCCAGCAGCTGCAGCCCCAGGGTTGATGACCACAGACCATGGGAGCAGGGGGACACCTGGGAAGACTCATCCCTGGCAGTGCCATGTCCTTGCCAGGAGCAGCAGCAGCCCAAGGCACATGCAGGAGCCACATTTCCACTGGCTGCAGATGGGGGAGCGTGAAGGAGCCAGAGCCCCTATGAAGATGGCAGGAGGGACAAGCGTGCAGCCAAACAGAAATGTGGTAAAGCCCCAGGGTCACAGAACAACACCCCGGGTCACAGAACAGGGAAAAAAACAGTCATTGGACCAAGATTACTACACTGAAGAGGTAAATAAGCAATCTGAAGATTTTCTTCAGGTAATAGAGCCAGCACAGAGGGGTTAAGAGGGTGCAAACTAGTGTCAATCCCAAACACAAAAGCAGGAGATCATCAGCATTTTAAGGTGCTTCTCCCTTTGGCAAGAAGTACCAGCTGCTCAGATGCCAAGGAAGAGAGGCTGGGAACCCTATGGCGCAAGGGTCCCCGTGGAGAGATGGGAGCACACGCTGTACCTGAGCTGGTGACCAAGGGACAGAAACCCCAGCGAGGGTCTGGCGTCCTCAGACTGCTCAGAGCTACTGGGAAAAAGGTGGGAAGCTGCCTCTAAGGAAAACCATTCACGTACAGCCTCACGTTCTTCCCCTGCCCAGCCCTGTGCTGCTGAGACAGATATCACCCGTGACAGCCAGCCTTTGTGAGAGGGAAAAATTACCCATCACAGCCACAAACCTCAACGAGTAGATTAATCCCACAGAAGCCACCCTGCAGCCATGGGACAGCAGCAGCTAAACCAGCACCATGTGCATTCCCCTTCCCACGGGGTCACTCAGCCCTTGCGCAGGTGGCAGTGGGAGCCGGGGGATCTGGCAGCCACACACTGCAGCCTCGGGATTTTTATTGGGCTCCAGCGCCCTCTGTTCCAGCAGGGACAGAACTGAAACTCCTCTCTCCCTGTGCCACATCCCGGATGGGGCTGTGGGTACCACTGACCCGTACCCATGGGCAGGGGAGGGCTTCTCATGCCTCTGCGGTTGGGTATCGTCCTGTTTGTCACGTCTGCCTTTGGCTCTCCCTGCACTCATCAGCTAGCACAACCCCTGGCACTCAGCAGGGTGGCCTTATAAATTAAGCAGGTTTCTGGCTTATGCAATACTTCTTGAAACACTAATGATTTGCAAAAGAAATTGCTGGGGGAGGTTTACAACCACCTGCACAACCCTGGGGACATCAGCCCTTGCGAGCATCAGGAGCATCTCTGCAGACAGCTCTGCTTATGGCTCCATCAGAAGCGCAAGACACAGCCTCAGGGCTGGTGCTGGATTTTAGGCAGCTGCCAGTGCCGTGCTACACAGCTCCTCCATCCTCAGCACGGGCACATGTGGCTTCTTCAGATATTTATACAGATACTTGGCCACTCCTTGACAATTCCCACAAGCTCTGGGAGCAGGCAGGAGCAGGGCATCCATTGCTCACCACAAGATTTTCTTCCTGCAGAGGGGTCCAGCTTCCCCACCATGACTTGGGAGATCCTTCTCCTCCTTCCCTGGGGTCAGGCAATGTGAGAAGCTGGTCCACATGACAGACATGCTCCCATAGCACAGAGCCACTCCTGCAGCTCCTTTCCCTGCTCATATGTCAGACTCCATAAACAGGGCAGACTAAACAAGCCAGCCTGTCTCAGCAGAGGGAAGCTGCTAGCTTTCATTCAGAAAAGCTTACAGACAAGCCTCCCAAAGCAACAAGTTACCCCCGCTCTGCACAAGAGAAGTTTCCTCTCAAAAGAGGAAAGCAGCAACTTTGCCCTATGGTGGGTCCATTCAGTCACTCACAGGGTTGAAGGGAGGATTTTCATCCATATGCTTGTTTCCAGCACTGGAACCTGATGTAGGTAATTGGAATGTCATATGCAAAATGAGACATTTCTAAAATTTTTTAAAGGAAAGAGTCTATCTCTTTTTAGAGCAGCTCTCAGAAATACACGAGTGAAGTGAATCCCACTTACTCAGGGATACCTGCTCTACCCCTTGCTGTTGCAGAGGTGAGCATCTCCACCCAAAGCTGCATAGCTCCTGCCCAGCTGCTCCCTAACCTGGGGGGCACCTCAAATCTTTAAGGCTCCAAGTTTTCCTATGTCTCTAAACACCCACCTCTGGTCATGCCTGAAACTATCCAAGCCTTTGCAATATCAAATCAATAAACCACGTGTTCACACCTAAAACCAGGAAGCATCATGGATCAGGAACTTCCCTTCCAATGTGCTGCACCCTGACAGGAGCTCCTGATGCTCTTATCACTGGGGTACTGTATAACAGAGGCACCATCACCTCCCCTGACCCAGAAAGTCTTCTAAGACCACCAACCTTCAGGAGAGAGCACACAGACTACAGACTCAAGGAATAAGTATGACGGAAACCATTCAGAACCCAACAGCTATGCCCTGTTTGGTAGTTAGTGGAAAAGTTGCACCTTTCTCCATGATATTTCCCCCAGTTGCCCTTTGGGAATCCCTTTCTTAGGCACTTGTCTCTTCCCTTATACCTGGTAGGTGCCCAGATGCTCAGTATGAGCTCCCAAAGCTCTAACAACAACAGAACAAACAAACAAAAAAATCACATCTACATGGAGATATATATAAAAACATACATATATAAATATATATGTGTATATATATATGTTTATAGCATAGCACTGGATTCTGTCAGGCCAGGTCTTGTATGCTTCCACCTCACTGCAGATGGAGGGATGGAAGCATTTCTTTGTGATGGGGCTCTGTTCGGACGAGAGACAGTCAAAAATCCAGAGATGCTTCATTCCCATTATAAAGGGGTTATATAAAACAATAACAGGTCACAACCAGGCATCGGGGACAACATAGTGTCACCAGGCTCTTCAGGCAGTGACATTAAAGGTGGCATTAGGAGCCAGCAGGTGATCTGTATACAACACATGATAAAACCCTGCTGTAATCATTCAGCATCAGGACACAAGGAGGTGGCATCTCGGGAACACAACTCTGATGATTTATGATGCACTCAGGACTCTCCAAAGGCATTATTTATTTGCATTACGAAGAGGACTTAATTATTCCTCCTCACATTAGAGGAGATACTGAGAGCTTCTATTACCGAGAAAATAATTTTAATCAGCAAACAAAGCACATGCCACAACCAAACATTTATTGCAAGGGAAGTCAGATGGCTGAAGAGTTCATATTTCAAATCCTCTCTGTATACAGCTGCGTGTGCCTGAACTGCACAGGCTGATCCATAAATGAGGGAAACTGCCTAAACATAGCAAAGCTGAGCAAGATTTTCAGTGGGTAGTGCTGCAGAAGAGGTCCAGCCATGCCAGAAAGTAGGAAATCAGAGGAAGAAACTGCAGGTAACAATTTCACATCACAAGAACTGGCAAGAACAGGGGTTAAAAATAATAAAGTAAAGCAGATTTAGGACCAGGAAGCCCATTTTCTTGTCTGAGTTTTGGCAACAAGTGTAGTCCAGTGGTCAGAAGAGGGGCCTTGAAGGTATCTGGCAACTCTTCACTATCACTAAACTTATTGCCAACTTCTGCAACACACGCATACTGTAAACATCTCTAAAGCATTTCCATTTTTAAAAATTACTTCAGGGCAAAGTTTCAAAGTGTGTTTATAGCCTAGTGGGATTCTCATAACCGCCTCAGCAATAGGCACCCAATTCCTGTCAGTGCTTCACTTACTGCAACATGGTTTTCATCTCTAAGAGCAACTAAAGCATGGTGGGGCATGCCTGCTGATGGTGCTGGTAACTCCCAAAGTTGACAGTGATACAAAAGACACAGTGATGTGTCTTGCAACTTGCACAGGGACCATGTCTGCTATTTCCAGAAGGTGATGTCCCAGCACCAAACACACAACACAGCACCGAGAGGTGACAACAGCTCTTCAAGTGCTGCTGGTTGCTTCCTTCCCCAGGAGCTCACCAGTTAGACTAATGTGGAGCTCCAAGCCTTTTTCTCCCCTGACTGCAGTTAAAGATTTTTGTAGGATGAAAACTAATGTCATTAAGAAAACCTGTGGGAATACAAACAGAGGGCATATGTATTTTAAAAAGTTTTATTCAAGCCCATGGCTGCATTATTCCTAGTGAGAAAATAGTCCTTTGCAATCACTTGGTTTTGTGGGATCAGAGAAATTGCCTATGTTCTTAAAATAACATAAAATCTTTCATGACCTGAACCAAAAAAAAAAAAAATCCAAGCTCCAGTCTCTCTCTCCTTGGAAGTTACCCCATCTCAGTCTGCAGCAAGACTTGGACCTTTCATGGAGAAAGAAAACCACAAAACGTGGGACAACTGGTACTCAATGCCCAGCTGAGGAAGGCAAGCTGGGTGGAGGCAATTCCATCCAGCATGAGTGGTCTGCCTTTCATGTCCAGCTCTTTGATGTTTTCTTTAACATCTAAGAAGGCTGTGTGATCATCAGATCAAATGCTTCTCCAGTTGACTAATCCAGGACCTTTAGATGCAACAAGGCTTGCTCTCTCCCCAGGTCAGTTTTCTTCCACGAGCACAGCAATATGATGGCCTCTTCCCCCACCCTCTCAGGGAAGAGGCAAACCCCCACGTTCCTGTCAAATGATGGTGTTCGCTATTCAAGTTACTCCTTGGCGAAATACAAATGTACAGCCAGCGTTTTAAATACTGGCATCTCCACAAGTTAAACATAGTAATTACGGCTCACAAGCATTCAGGGGAGGGACGTGTTTCTCTGCCAGTGAATGGGGCATTCAGTATCTGCTTGACATCATCTCCTGGAACATGAAAATTAGAGGGATCATCACTTGGGTGGAATAGAAATGTGCATTAATGCTGGTGAACTGGGTGGTCATCTCAGCTCCAAGCACTGTTGCCACCCTGCATCCCCATGGGGCCATTTGCTTGAAGCTGCGCAACAGCCCAATGAAGGCTGAAAGCCAGGATCACCAGGACCAGGAGTCTGTTGATGGCCAGAAGTGGTTGGTGTGCAGTAGACTGAGCTCTTTACACTTTTGAGCAATATTGACAGAGTTAAGAGCAACAGGAGCTACTGTAGGAACAAGACTTGACTTGCTGGGTATTTGAGCTGAGCAAGGTTGATGGTACCCCTCCTGTATGGGCAGTAAGGTTGTGGCAGTGTCTTCAAGGTATCCCTGACAAGGTCACCACTAGTTTTTGTGGCCTGAGCTAAGTGGGAACAAAGCAGAATGGTACATCCTTGTGCTCACAAAGCTGTCAGGACCACTATCTGCTTTAAATAGCCCCCTAGTTATTCCGGGCAGCACCGTTGGAGAAGACAACAGCCCAGATGAGCCCCATTGAACCACCCTCCTGGACACAGCAGGGACAGGTCTGCCAGCCATTTCTAGGGAGGAAGAGTGGGTCACATCACTTGAGCAGGTAGCCATAACCACACAGGTTGCAATAACCACACAGGTTATTGCTTCTATACAAAAAACATGCAGAGGAACAGTACACCTTGTAGAAAAGGTGGTTCTCAAAAGCAAAGAGAGCTCGGAAGGGTGTTAATAAAAGCCTGGCTTTCTGTTCAGATTTCAGCAGCAGAGGGCACGAGCAGGGGAAAATTACAAGCAAAACAAATCACGTATAAATCAGCAAGCCTTGCTGCAACTGATTTACACTATCTGGGAAGAGAAAACGTGAAAGGAGCACAGCTATTTTGCCCACTTTGAGGTTTTGCCTCCCTGCCAGGATGGAGGAACAGACCTGCAGGGTAGCTGCATACAGCTCTGCTCTTCTCTTCAGTTTACTCCCAGCTTTATCAGTCTCCCCTGCCAAGTCAACCTGCAAGCACCAGGTCCACCACCACATTCACGCTGCCAGGCATGGTCTTCATCCATCCATTTTCCAACCTTTCCAAGCGCCTCATTCATTTTATATGCAACCAAGATTCAATATTTTAATCAGAAATTGGTTGTTCGCTTTAGTCCTAACTGATAACACACAATAACTGAGCAGCCCAGCTCACACTATTTAGAACATTTCTCTTTACTGAGTTCTTCATTGTTCCTGTTTCAGACAGTTTAATAAAGGATTAGTTTTTGGGAATAGCTGCATTTTTCACTTCACTTAGAAATAAACACATCAAGCTCATTTTGCTTTGCAAGTGGCATAAAGGCAAAAGAGCTCAATACTTCCCAAGAGAGGTGTTATGCACTCTTGGTGTTCCCTCCTCATCCCACCTTGGAGCCCTATAAACCCTCTCCTTGCTCAGAAGGTGATCCTCTCTCTGCATGAAGCCTGCAAAAACCACACACAGCAGTTCGCAGGCTGCACAGACTAACCCCAAATCTCTGTGCAACTCTGAGCAGCAGCTCCCAAAGCTGGAGGACTATCAGACTGCATCCTCATTTCTTCACTCACTGCTGCCTTCTCTTGTTATATACTGAGGACACAGCTGAAAATAACATTTAGTAAGGCTGCTGGGTTGTTAGTAGCCTGCAGGACATAGCAAGTCTGCAATCCAGCAAGTGTTTGGCATCTCTCATCTGGGGGGCCTTTCTCCTGGGACATGAATAAAAACAGCTTCTTAATTAAGTCCTGGTATTGATTTCATTTTCATCCTATTAACTGCTTTGCCCTACACGTGTTTGCTACACTCTGTAGGATTCCCCTTACCCCCACCCTGTATACATATATATGGCAAAGATAAAACAGCTTCATTAGTCCTATCTACTCTACAGGCACCAGTTTCATTTTTTGCTTTAAAGTGCTCATAAAAGAGTCTCCTTGACAGCTTCCAGGCCTGCATCTCTCCAACAGAGCTAAAATACATGAACCAACATCAAGAGCTCTGCTACTTTTGAAAGAGAAGGAGGAAACAAAAAAAACCACCAAACCTCTGCACAGCCCATAAAGAAACTCATCTTCTGGGTAACCTCACATGTCTAGTGTGGGGTAGGTGATGGGAACTGGAGGGGTCAGAAAAGCAAAATCCCTAGACCCAATGACACATGCTGATTTTTGGTGTTTTGGTTTTTTTTTGTTGTTTTTGGGTTTTGTTTTTTTTGTTTTGTAGCAAGAATTTGTCCTTAAACACCAAGCCCCAGCAGAGTCTGAGTAGCACAAGGTCAGGTCACCGTGTGTGGGAGCTGCTTTTCCTGCTAAGAGGAAAAATCAAAGCTTTTTCTGCTTCTCCCCCTACATAAGCAGATATGGGATAAAGCCTCACCAATGAGAGGAGTGAGACAAATATCAGTTTAGAGAATGAAAATATGGAAGAGTGGAAAAGAGTAGAAAGCCAATAGAATGAGGAGCAAGAAGAAAAAAACAGCATTTTCCACGATGCTAGAAAAGAAAGGCACTGAAAGATCTGAGAGTTTATACTGCACCTGCTGAGGTTATTTGCATCAGTAACCACAAGGTTATGAACTTATACAACCACATGGTCCTTGACCCAAAGAATTCACAATCAAAATTAAGGCTTTGCACAAGAAATGAAAACAACCGAAGGGAAGACATATTTAGACAAGTGAATAGGGTAGGCATGTAAATATTTTGAGGGGGGGGGGGGAAACCAACTATTTTTCAACTCTTCATTTCTGTTTTTTTAGGATGTCAAAGAAGGTGACTGATGGAATGAGAGTTGTCTGGGAAGCTCAGGGAAGATGTTTTCCACAGAAATTAAAGCTGGCAGAGATATGGTGAGGATAAAGCCCAGATGGGTTGGTAAGGGCTTTACTGCACTGCCCAGACTCCATGTGTTTGAGCTCCCTTTGAATTTGAGCTGAAATCCTCGGAATTTCTAGCACTCACAACCATGAGTAAATATTTCTGTCATCCAAATCTGGGAATTGGCTTAAAGTACAGCTGGATAAGGAAAGCAGCTTGACACTCATTGGTCTTTTAATACCAATGGTAACCACTTAAAAGGTCAATGAAGACTAATCAATAACCTGAATAGTGAATTTAACTTTATCTAGCATGAATACCTGCTAGCTTTCAAAAGCATGGTTGATCACCAAAGACTTCTGGTAAAGCTTCACATTTGGATCTGGGTGGTTTTTCCAAAGCAGAATTGAGTTAGATAATTTGCCTAGGTCTAGGCAGTACTTGGATGTTTACACTGGTTTAAGAATTAGCTTGAAAACTGTAATATGTGCCAAGTTAAATGACAGCAAGGACTGACTGCATAAGAGGTATCTGGGTTCTTTGTCACCGTCCATATTTTTCTTTCTCTGTTTTGCTTCAAGAAATAAGGCTCAATAACATCAAAACAGCATGTCCTTAGGTCCAGCCCTCAGATGGAAGAAGTCATCGTAGACGTCGCTGAAGCTGCATTTGCTGATGCTGCAGATGGTCTCAGTTCTGCAGATCTGTAGACCAGGCAGCACTTATTTCAACTGAATTAGCAAGAAAGGTCTGGAATGGTTAATTGAAATTATTTAGCCATCATGTTTTGCCCTTCTCCTCCTCTCCCTGGCATAACGTTTTCTAAATTTAATTCCTTTAATAGAATCCAATATGCAGCAAAACTGTTGTTCTAGAGCAATGCAACATTCCAGGTCTGGTTATCACCTCCCCCATGGCTCAGGGAGGCAGCAGCTCCCAGTGACCCCTTTTCTGTTCCCGTCCTTTGCCCAGGAGGAGCCAGGCACCAGAAAAGTGGGCTTCCTTTGGTCCAGGTCCACGGGGCAGTGATGACACCAGGATCACACCAGCAGCACAGCTGCAAGAAAGGCTTAGCACCAGGAGCTCCCTTCAGGCAGCTCATTGCCCTGGGCAGCTGCATCTTCCTTCCCATGCTGGAGGGCCAGGGAAATCTGTGCTTAACCAAGCCACACATCCCTTGCCTGACTTTTTTCTGCATGCAATTTATGAAGAATTCTGGAGACATTGCAAATAACTGGTAAAACCTGATTTTGCATAGGTCAGTAGACCTTGAGATCCAGACACCATCCAAAACAATGTGCATTTTTACACACAGGGGAGGTTTCCATGAAGTCAGGGCAAATGCAGAGGCAGCAAACAGCACCTTCAGGCAACAACAGAGGGTCTGGCAAGCACTTTTCCAAGAAAAAGCTGCAATGCCAGCAAGCAGCTCCCAGCGACACTGCAAGGATGATCACCTTCCAGGTATAAAGACACAACCCTCAAAGAAAGTGAGATGCATCAGTCTGCGTAAAACTGAAACTTTGCACGGAGAATCCATTTAAAGTATCATGCCCCAAAGCTGAAGTCACTGCATGTAAGGAGGTTGCTTGTCTGTAATAGCAGGCACTGTGCTGCTGGGTCTCCTGCTACAGGAGAGCTGGAGAGCCATACTGGGAGGTCTCTGTGTCCTGGGAGGTGCCCAGCACAGCAGCATGGGAAGCTGCTAATTATCATGGAGAAACATTTATTCAGCAGCCACACCACTGAATTCGGAGCACACCCAGCCTGCAGGTTTAACACCACCTTTACCAGCAGATACATTGCATGGAGGGACAAGGATGAAAAGTTTGCAGATCATTTGGTATTCTCTTCCCTTCTCTGCAATACGTTAATGAAGTTTGCAATAGCACTTTCACTGCAAAAAAAAAATAAAAAAATTACTAAATATATATACTTGCCCAACCAATCAAGTATGTTTTCCAGGCTAGTTTTACAGAAGAAGCTTGGTCCTCTTAAAAACCAAAAACCAGACTCTTTATCTTCCCCCAATGTCTTCACAAGTTTGGCCCCAAATCCCTGACTTTCTTTTCTATTTGGTTTCATGTGAGAGTGGGAGGATCTCCTCTCACAGGCACGTAGAGGACCGAGCACAGCAGCACCCTCATTAGTTGTTAATGACTTGGGATTGAGATTTTCAAATGCCCGTAGAAAAGTCAGGAGCACAAAGGACCACACAATCCACTGGGAAGTTTTATTCCCATTTTACTGATGGAAAACTGAGGCAAAAAGATATCTTCCAGCTACTGAGAAGATGCACTGCGTAGAGGGATGGGTAGGAGGATCCATGCCACTAACTTAAATGTGCAAACGCCTCAAAATATACAAAGCCTTCATATGGGGTGAGTAAGAGGCAAGGCAGGGGATTGCTCATCCACCACCAAATGCTATCAACCCTGGGGCAGAGCAGGGCATATTCATGTCTCATAGCTGAGCAATTTAGCAACATTTGAGTTGAAGAAGAAGATTTATACCCAAATGAAATGCAGGGATAGCTTAGGCACAAAGTGCATCAGCACAAAGTTGCCTGAACCCATTTTTGCCTCCCATTTAATAACCAGCAGCTTGGCACTTCCCCACTCCAGTCCCTGTGCACACTGTTGATGCTGATGCTGAGCATCACGTATCCGTCTGCTGAGTCATCAATGCCTGCTCTTTCTCCACCCCGAGGTCTAGAGCTCCAGCATCCCATGGGGTACCAACTTGACCCACTCTCCCCAGAAGAGCTGCAGCTGCTCCAGGAGATTTGCACTGTGGGCAGAAAAGCAGCTCCCTGCCACAGCAGGAGGGAAAACACAGATGATCGTCAGCAAAACAAAATGCTTTCGTGCCACAAAAGTTCCTAAACTTCTTCCAACCCAAGTCTGTGTTGAAGGGATGTTCATGATATAAATGAGAATGCTCTCCCCAATCCTTTTTTACTCATTTATACAGTCATTTTGCTAATGTTGCAGGCCATGTTTGCTGTTCACAAATTCCCCAAGCAATTTATTCCAGCTATTTTCCTCCAACAGCTGCACAACTAGAGAGAAATTCTCTTCCCAGCAGAGGCAGAAGAAAAGGATATTCGTCTTATTATGTCTGGGTAAAGCTTATCTGCTTATTTGCTGTTCAGAATTATATTTACAGAGCACAACAAAGACAAAACCAAGTGCGCTAATTGCTGTTGCTCAGGTGGAATATTTTCTGCCCACCCTGAGCCCTGCATCAGTAGGGCTTTATACTTTATCTAGTATGAGTGAGCCACACAGAAGGCTTTTATTATTTACCCATCACTGCTATTTCATTGCTGTTATATTTTCTGAAAGAAGGAAGAAAAACTTCAATGATTTCTTGCATGTTGTGCTGCTTTTCAAACAAGGATTGCTGATTTTTTTTTAAGCTCATTACAAATCACAGACAAATACATCACCATTTAAATCAACCTCTCTCTGAAAACACAGATGGAGGCTCCTTCAGAGGACAGGGGAAACTATCAATAATCAGCTTTACATCCTCAACACAGCTCCAGACCTTCCTGGGCTCTCAAGGGATGAGCACCATGCCGCAAGCAACCCCCCAGCAGAGAGGGCTTCTAGCCTAAAAATTTTTATATTTTCTACCTTATCAACACCACAAATCCTCATCTTATCTCTAGTTCTGCTTATTCAGCTACAGAGCATTCCACTGGCCCTGTATTCATACAGAGCAGAGGTCAGCACTAGTGTTTTAAAGCATCCCTTGGAAGGGTGGCAGCAGCATGGAATGGGAATTAACTTGCCTGTAAAGAGGGTCAGCTGGTAACACTTACCCTTTCTCCCCTTTCTTTGGGGAAGGGAAAAACATCCCAAATGCAAAATACAGCTGTAGTTCCTTTGGTGTCCCCATAGCTCCCCGTCCCTGCCTTGCTTCCCAACCACCTCCTTAAAATTAACTCAGCCCAAAATGCAATTGGCTCTGCCTGGGCTTAGAGGCATTTTATGCCTTTTGCACACCCACCCTCAGTGGTTAACTGGGCGCGTAGGATCCATATGTGTCCAACGCTTTCTATTCCTGCAGCAGTGTTAAAGACTTCTGCAGCCAGGAAAGTTGGCAAATGGATCCCTCTTAAAATAGCCAGCCCTTTTCTAATGTAATCTCTTGTCATTCTTGTTAGATAGCAGAGCTCCAAGTATTTAAACAAATTCTTGGCTTACTGTGCTGATGCCCTGCTCCTACCAGGTCAGCTGGGGAAGTTTGCTGTAATGATGAATTTAATTCCAGCCAAACATCAGGCTGTGATGGCTTAATAACAGCACTGGCAGCCTTGGGGCATAAACTCCCAGATTCCAGTGGGTCTGCGGAGGGGGCAAGGGCTTTCATCTTAGGTACCTGCAAACCTCTCAGGCCTCCAAGAGAAAGGATGGCAAAGAGCTGCTTAACAAACCCCAAGTAACACTTGGCTAACTTTGCTAGTGCTGAGCATGTGCTGACCAGGGTGTAATGGGGTCAGGACTCTTTCATAGCCTGAATTTCCTTCCTTCCACTTCCCCGCACATCCCAGAGGCACTGGGGGGCATTTATGCATTATAAATACAAAATTCCCCAGCACAGGGGTTTTTTTTTGCTGCATGGGTCGCTAGGTTCCATTTGATGCTGCCGTAAGAGCAGAGGTAACCCAAGGGTTCGTCTCTGCCCAAGCTCTTGGAGAAGGAAGGCTCACTGGGCTGGGTATGAAGCCCTCGGTAGCTGGGGCCAGGTCTCAGTGGGGTGAGCCTCATCCTGCGCCGGAGCAGCAGATTGCACCACATGCTCCTTGGCAAAGGTCCCCTTTGGCAAAAGAGGACTTTGGTTTCTCTTGGCACCATGCTGCCATTCCCCAGCTGGGCTTATGGGTGCTGCCATCTTCCACAGCACGCAGGTACATCCAGCAAGCCATCATCCCCCCGTGTCTTTCACCCAGCACCACCAGCAAAGTGGGAGCCCCAGCAGTTGCTTAACACAGTCATCAGGTGCCAGGTCCTCTTTAATGTCTCTTGCATCAGTTACACAGAAATTAAAAGGCAGAGTCAAGCAGGAAAACTCAGGTGTGAGGCTGACCTTGTTCAATCTCCCCATCCCAATTAAAACAGCAGCATTGCACCTCCGCTCACATGCAGCATTAAGTAATACTTGCTTTTCCTGGGCATTTGCTCCATTAGCGCTATTGCCTGGGGAAAGGACAGGGGGCTGAGCCCAACCTTCCCCCAGCATTAACACCTCTCCCATCGCCTGCTTCGTCGCTTCCATCATGTCTGCAGACTTTCAGCTTGAACCTCAGCCTGATGCAAGGCTCTCATAGCCAGCAGTCAGGACATCAAGGCCTTTCCCTGCCAACAGTGATAGCACCCATGGCTTTTCATCCTGCCCTGTAGCACTAGAAAGGAAATTAAAAGGGCGATAAGGGAGCTTTTTCGGCAGACAAGGGAATATTCTGTGCTATCAGTGAGATAAACTAATATTTCTTCCAGCTCTGGCAAAGACTCAGGAATGAGATGTGGGGTGAAATCATACATTTATAGAGATTTTGTACCTCTTACCTGCCGCTCCCGGGCTACAGGATAACCATCACGTTCACTCACATTTCCTCACTGAGGGAGGTGAGCGCTGTGGGACAAAGGGAGAGATAGAGTCTATATAGAGGAGAAGCCAGATCAGCTCCAGTATTTCAGGGTAAATTTATGGCTTCGCTGGGCCAGTTCAGCTGCAGGGTGATGGCCGCTGCCTTTTGGGTGCCTTTCTAACACCCCCTCGTGTCCAGCAGCCCCCGGAGAGATGAGCTGGCATGAGCTCACCAGCTCCATGACCAGCTCAGTGTGCAAAGGATTTGCACAGGGAAATGCCATGTGATCCCATGCAGCTGGATTTGATCCATCCATATCTCATCTGCTGGCCTCGGAGCAGGTGACTGGCCCCTGTACAAGACTCCCCTATAGCTATAGGGGTATGGATGCCCACCAGGAGCAGAGTGCAGGAGGGAGGTGTGCGTGAAGGAGCCCAGCTCAGTGCCATGGCCTGGCACTCTGACAAGGCACCCAGAATTGCCTGGCTGCACCTGCATTGAATTAGCACGTGCCCCCCATGTGCCCTGAGTTATGAGTGCAGTGCAGCACCCCAAAAAGGGCCATCGCACCCTGTCCCACAGAGCCAGCGCTTTGCGCAGGACCCAACTGGGTGCAGACCCACTGCACACCCCCACCTTGGCCTGGAGGTCCCCAACCTTCACTGGGGGTGATCCCCTGGGAAAAAAAAGGGGAGCAGGGATGTCCCACACATGGAAGGAGAGCAGCATCTCCTCCAGCTCTATGAAATCAGGGGGTTTGCCCTGTTACCCTCCTCCCAGTCGCGTGGGTGAGGGTGGGGTGCTGTGGGATGCACAAGACACCCCCACATCTCAGCCAGGTCCTTTTGTCTGCCCTGTCCTTGGAGCAGCAGCCGAGCCAGGGCCTGCTGGCCTTGCAGGAATTCCTGTTAAAACGGGCAGCCCTTCTCCAGCTCATCCTCACCTGTGGAAATGTGGTGGGGCGTTAAATGTGTACGTTCAATTTGCAGTTATTTGCACAGAAAAGCAAAGGCATCACCTAATGGTGCTGGGGATTACCTGTGACTACGTGCAAGCCGGCAGTGTTCAATCTCTACCCATCTCCACCTGGTGCAAATCCTCTCTGCACCCAGGACCAGCATCGTGTGACTCCATGCACTGCCAAAAATATGGGCGTTTCCCACCTCAGCCCCGGGAAAATAACTGGTTTGGGGAAAGCAACATTCAGAGATTAGATTTCTCTGGGGGTTTTCCAGTTCTCACCTTCAAATAAAGCATATTAATCTCATGATAATGTTTAATTATACAATATTGGAAAGCATAAGCATAATTAGCTTTAGCCCATAGTTAAAGGGTCTCAATGTGCAAGGGCACATGGGGTTCTTCAAGGGTCCTGATCGTTTTCAATTTTTTGCAATTCCAGCAGCAAAACCCATCATTTCCTATCAAACCAACCCAACCTAAAAACATCTTATTTTATTGACCAACTGCCCTTAAGCCATCTGACTAGTGACTGAGGATGATGAGGGCATCTCCAGGGCTCTGCAGATGACAAAGGCTTCTGCCAGGTGGCTGAGAGGTGGGTGAGTGTGCGAGGCCATGGCTGAAGCCCTCCCCGCTCCTCCCATCCCCAGCTGGCATTGGGCCAGGCTTTTCCTACCGTTTATGAATATTTTTATGAGCTATCAACTGGCAGTGACTCAGAGTTGCTTATTTTCCCGACGCGGCAGGTTGACGGCGAGGGTGCACAGTGGCTGTGCTTAGTCACGAAGACTTGTCAGCCCCCACCCAGCACCCTGGGGCTTGGGGGGACCCCCAGCGCCGCTCCCCAGGGATCTGCACCCCGCAGCAGCCCCCAAACCTAGCCCCTGCCCCAGCCAGAGCTGCTGGCCCAACCAAAATCCCACAGAGCCTTCCTGCTCCTCCCATGGTAGGGAACATCCCCAGGGGTTGCTTGCAAGAAGGAGATTCTCCCCCTCGCCCCTTTCCTTGGCCTTTTTTTATTGAATTTTATTTAATTGCCCTCATGCAGGTGATGGGGAGGCATCGCGGGTCTCTCAAAGCCGGTGCTGGGCTCTGCACAGCAGGGGGTGCCAGCACTGCCCACCCCGCAGCGCGAGTCCAGGCTCCCAAACAGGATGCCTTTCAGACTGAGGGATTATACAAAATTTAAACCACAAACCCACTCCCCCCCAAACAGAGCAAAGTTAGGCTTATTTTTCCCTGCTTGAAAGTATGCAGGGTTTTTTTTTTCGCTGTCTTAATTTTCTTCTTAAGCCCAAGGATGAGAGGTGCCGGCCCCAGCCTCCTCCACCCCAGGCCTGCACGGTGCCACCCGCACCAGCCCAGCAGACAAAAGGCCAAACTCGTTTTAAAGCACTGTTTTTTTTTTCTCCTTTTTTTTATTGATTTCATTGAAAACAGAACAAGAAAATGATCAGAGCCAAAAGACTGCTCCTTTAAAACTGTCAAAAACATTAACAGAAAAAAAAATAATAATAATAAACATGACGGCATTATGAATGTTCTAGAAGAGATGAACAAAAAACCTGTTACTGCACTAATTACAGTATTTAAAGATATATGCAAAAAAAAAAAATTAAGATAATGACCTGCCCAGCCACCACACAAAAGGTGATGGCAAATTTATTCACACTACAATACTAACAATTTAAAAAAAGTTTTGTGTTTTTTTCCTGCATTTTTATACTAAAATCACTTTGTTCTTTTTATACAATTGATAGTTTATATTCACGTGGTGAGCAAAAATCACACCAGAATCAGCACCGTTTTGTTTTGTGGTTTCCATTTGTTGTTGTTTTGTTTTTTGTTTTTTGGTTTTTTTTTTGTGGTTTTTTTTTGTTGTTGTTTTTAATGCTAGTCCCCAATGTTTCGGTAATGGTAAAAAATAAATCAGTTTATTGAAACCTCATAGCGTGTGGCTTAAAAATTAATTGAAGGTGCCCAGCATTGAGGAAAGTGATGGAACAGACGAGCTGGTGGCATCTGGGATCTTCTCGCTGTGACATGTCCTGTCTGCTGTTCGCCCCAGCCAGCGGACGCGAGTCGAGGTTCTCTATAATATATATATCATTTGCTTTATTTTTAAAAAGAGAAAAACTGATTTTCTTAAGAAGTTAGTGTCTTGTACAATCCCCTTCAACCTTCCCTCTCTAAAACGGCTAATGCAATGGGGCGAGGGAAATCCTTCCACGGATGAACCGAACACTGAGACAGTAACATGGCCAAGCGGCGCAGACAAGAGCTGGTTTGTAACGGAGAAAGCCTGGGATGGAGCAGGGTCTTAGGGGAAGTGTCTCTGATCAACTTGGGAGAGAGACAGGGACCAAAGGGATTCCAAGGGCTGTGGGTTTCTTCTCATCAGAAGAGAAAAAAAGCCAGTGGATTTGGTAACAAGGAGGGTATTTGTTAGAAATGCCCTCTAGCTCCTAGGGAAAGGCCCCACTGCAATGTCCTGCAAGATGTGGGAGAAATTCATGATTTTTAAAAAAAAAAAAAAAAGAAAAAAAAAAAAAAGAACCAACTAAAAAACCAAACCAACCAACAAAAACCAACCAGCAGAACCTGCCCCAGGGCTGTGCCAAGCAAACCCAAACGCCAGCACTTCCCTCTCCCTCCCCGCTCCCCCCGACTTTTAGAAAGAAAGTCCCATCAAGTATTCAAAGTTTATTACAAGTGAACTGGAGATGACTTGGCATGAGTGATCCATTCAATTAACAATAGTCGGAGGACGGGTGGCTCTCCCTTGGCTCTGACAACACTTAGCACATTAAGAGACGGAGGCCAGGACAGCTCGCATGGAAAAAAATGCAACAGCCACCCTTCCACACGCAACTGTGAAAACCAGCAGCTTTCCAGGACCGGGGAGGGAAGAACAACATCATGGAGGCGGGATTTTCTTTTACTTATTCCTCAAGTAACAGTCGGTGGCACAGCCCTAAGTGTCACAAACCCTTGGCTTTCCTTGAGCTTTTTTTTTTTTTTCTTTTTTTTTTTTTTTTCTCTTTAAATGGAAATTCAGACAGTATATGAATCTATAGGGTTAAAACAAGTCAGTCTCTGGGGAGCGGAGCCTCAAAAGGGGCCGGCTGCTGTGGCAGAGCTGGTGTCTGGGAGCCCGTTTTCCTGCACATCCTGGGACGAGGTGCTCGCCTGCCGCTGGGCCAGCGCTGAGCTCGAGTGTTTGCACTTGGGTGAACCGCACTGACAGCTGAAGTATTTGCCTTTGATGTCCCAGAACCTGTCTCCGTAGTCAAAGCTGCAAGAGAGGAGACAGAGATGGGGTCACTGCAAAGCAGAAGCATGCACGAGCAAAGGGGACCGACCGTGCAGCAGCGCAAGACACCAGGGTCAGCAATCCTTGGTGCTGCTGCAATTTAGGTTTTTGCAAAGCTTCAGAAGATGGAACGTGCTTGCAGGATCCCCAGGAGACCCTGCGGACACAGCCCGGAGTGCAAAGGGACAGAGCGAATCAGCTTGGGAGCAGCAGAACTTGTGTCCCTCTACACTCCATCCTTCCCTTGCTCAGGGAAGGAGGGCAGCCCCGGGGACAGCACCTACCCAATTTCTTCTCCAGCTTCTATATGCCTCGTGCTGAAGAAGGCGATCCTGGGAAAGCGGAGGTCCTGATGCGACATGAAGACTCGCACAGGGATGAGGTTTGGCTCACAGAGGTGGTTTATAAAGCGGCTGATGTTGCCATAGAAACGGGCATCTATGCAGTACACCTCTCCATCCTAGAGGAGAAATGTTGCATCTTTCATTAGATGAGGTTGGGTTTAGTATTATTACTGCTACTTGTTTAAAAAAAACCCCAAATGACCAAACTATTGGTCATTCCACTAAAACTCCGGAGAGCTTCAAGAAGAACCACCACTAGGGCAAGACACCCACTGTGGGTTTAAAAGGACTAAACACACACACTTTTATATTCAACAGTACTCTGAAAATACAGTTTTCTGCATGGCACTCTGCCCCTCCAAGCCCAAAGACCTTTTTAAAATGGCCCCGACACTGGCTCTCTGTTCCCCCCAGCCCTGCTCTGCTAAAGTACCAGTTTGGCACAGTGGGATCAGTATTCGGTGCAAACACCTTATGGATAAAAGTCACTAGATAGGGGAACAGGTATATATTCTGCCCTCTAATTGAACATGACAGCTAGGAAACAGAAAGCCAGAGCCTCGAGAAAATGCAGGTTTTTGCAGATAAAAGTGAAAGTGAGAACACAGAAATTCCCTTTCCAGAGAGCAGTAATATTTTGTTTTCCTTTAAAAGAAAAGAACCCCCCTCAGGGCTTTTTTATTCCAGCAGAGAATGACTGTGCAAAGCAGAGACTTTAATTACAGAAGCTAATTTCAGTTGCAAAGAGGCCAAAAGCAAAAGGATCCATTAGCAGTGCTTGAACTCCCTTTTGGGCAAGCACCTTGCAATCGTTAATGGATGAGCTGTGCCAGATCTCACAGCACGACTGGTGCAGAAGCCCAGGGAAGATGCCCCAACGACTAGGGGGTTGTCACCCCACATGGTCCCATATCACATACAGTGTTACCAGCTCTAATTTCAATTACAAGTAATTCCCATCACCCCCCTTTCATCCATGGAAATGCCATGGTTGGCGAGGACAACATCACTCACTACCACATCTAGTGATCATCTGGAAAGATCTGAGCTCTCCACCATGCAAGTCAAGATGTGTTTCTCAAGAAAGGAGCCTGCTGCCTTGACCAACACAGGCAGCATCCTCACTGTGAAGCTTCTGAGGAGGCCAAGTTCCAAAGCAAACTGCTTCCCATCTTGCTACGAGGGTATCAGGAAACTAAGAGTCAGACAGTGGCAAGCAGAGAGGAAGGGAAGAAACCATGAACCTGCTCTGGGGTGAGATGAGTCTCCTTCTCAAGAGTGGGAAAGCACCAGAGTTTCTAAGAAAGGAGGAAGCCCAGAGAAAGCCCTTCTTGCGTGCAGGCAAGGGGTCACACGATTGCAGCAGTGTGCAGCCCTGACGGCTGCCTCTCCTCGATAGAGCACAGCAAGGCCAAGTTGCCTGAGCAAGGACTGCAGAGGATGGGCCTGTGCGTGGGAAAGGGGTGGATGGGAAAGGGGTGGGAAAGGGGTGTCTTAACACAAACAGAAAGCAACCACAGGAGCTAAAACTCAACCTCGTCTTTCCCAGAAATAGTGTGTTTTTTCGAGCTCTCCAGTACAGAGACAAGAACACTATCCCTTTAACCTGTGGAAGCCCAGAGAGTATCTGTTGTGCTATGTCTTCCTCCTGGAAACTAGCAATGGCAGTAAGTTTTGGGTGTTTGATGATCGCCCCCTTTCAGACACAGGACAGGATGGGACTGCAGGACCTGGCAAACTGAACGATTCACCATGCATGTGGCCTTGAGATAACTCATGGTACAGGGACATCAGAAAGGATGTCCTCACCATTGTTTTTCACTACAGCACAAGCCCATTCAGGCCACTACTTTGAGACACACCAGGACCCCAAGGCTGTCTCAGGGTTGGGGTTCACACCTTTAATGAAGGTTCACACCTTCCTGAGTGCCATCACTCAGGACGCCATAGGACCCAGCTGGCTCTGCCCTGCCCTCCTGCACCCATCCAGATGGGCTTCTTTTAACAATCACTCAATGACTTGGTGCCTGCTTTTCTACAGATCCTCCACTTTGAAGAAAACCTGAAAAAAGACAATGTGTTTGCACCTGTACTTGTGTCTCCCTCCTTGCTTCACTAAAGGCTTCATAAGAGCAAACACAGAGGTTCTCCCTCAAGGCAGCCAGCCAGGGTCTAACCTAAAGGCAAGGCAAGGTCCAGGTAGGCTCTTGCTCATAAATGTACAAACCAGGTTGAAGTCCTTGCTGCTTTTCAACTTCTTAATCATAGTTTGACCCTTCTGTTTTCCAACTGACTAAAAGACTCATTACTCGCCTTTTTTAAGTTGCTGAATGTGTGTTGCTTTAAAACAAACAAACAAAAAAAGGCGGGGGGGAGGGGGGGGGAAGAAAAGCTTCTTTGTCACTAGCTGATGACAGAAACAAGACAGAGACTGTTTTACAGCTTCCTTGGAAGCCACCCTACTCCTCTGAATCCTCAGCTCACCTCTCTCCTCTTCTCCTTTTCCAAGGAAAGTCTGAAGCAATGGCCTTGCTTGAAAGCTTTAGATCACACTTTTCAAAGCAAGATTTCTGCTGTGAGACAGCCCTCCACAGAGCAGAGCAGGATAACTACCAGCAGAACAAGCCTCAAGTCCCTGCCACTGTATATGATGGATCCCTTTATAAGTGAACACAGGTTTTTTTTCAGTATTCCCGCTCATCTTTTTATGAAGAACTTACAGAGCTGCCAATCAACACAGCTGCAAGCCTGCATATAAACACCTGAGTACCAAAAACTGAACTGAACTGAACTCGGGAACTGTTCTGGCAGAATAGCATCTTGCATTAAAACTGGTGTGGGCAGCACACACCGTGATGACCCAGTGCCACCGGGCTCTGTTACCATTTTAACAAGCCCTAAGCCTTACCTCAACCACTCTATATTTTGACTAAATGCAACAGGGATGCAGTCCTCCTCTTTGCAGGCTTTCAGATCGTGCTGTACATCAAGATGGAGACAAGTATTCTTTCTGCTTATTTGGAGAAGCAAGACCTTGGGTTTGTCTCATCAGACACCTTCAGATACAGTACCTTGTTATCAAGGTCAAAGAGGTAGGAGTCCTCTTCACGGACATCTGCCTCGGAATCGGATATCAGCTCACCAACGTACCTGCAGACAAACAGGAAAGGCAGAAATAAGATGCACATGGAATCACAAGCTTGGGTTTAAACACCTCCTTCTGGGAAGGGGGAAAGAAAGGGATACAGCCCAGGCACAGATGGCAACCCACAGCCTTAACAGTGCAGGTCATCTCAGAGCCACCCAAGCAAACAGCTTTGCCAACTTACAGCAGCTAGAAACTGGCTCCAAACTCCATCTTTTCAGGGCAACACTTTTAATATTAAAAATGGAGTATTACTTCCAACAAAATTTACTTTTTCCTGAGGACTATGTTTCCTTTTGGATATCTCTTTGTTGGCCAAGATCAACACATTAATCCAATTCTACTTATGTTCACAGTAAGACTTATGCCTTGGCTCTCCTATACACCACTGCAATGCTTGTGCTGTTTACATTCCAAAGCAAAATGTTTGTGTCCATCATTCCTGTATTTTCCAGGGTATTTTGACCAATTACATAGGCTACATACCTTAAAAAGTTTTGTTTTAAAAGTCCTATGTCTAACCTAACCTGGCAGGATCCCTTGGAAGGATCTAGGCTTCTTTCTCAATCCCTCTCAAACCAGAATAAATCAGAGCTGTGATCCTAGTAACAACCACCCTGTTGTAAAACCAGATGCAAGGCAGATTCCGATTACAACCAGGTCCTCTGAGCACCGTGAAGCATGTGCTGCTTGGCCTGGTTTGCTGAGAAAGACTAAATACACACACCACCTTTCACATCCCAGACAGATGCTGGTTTTGATGCAAACCCCCTTGTTGCAGGAGTCCCCGCTGCACTGGTGTTCCCACATTTGCCTACCTGTCTCCATCTTAAACAGTTTTAGACTGTCAAGGTTCAACATTTCCTGCCCTGACCTGCTTGCAATCAAGTAAGAGACACAAGAGAATGGGTACTGAGCCAGAGGGAGGATCTGAGAAAGAAGCAACAGCAGAGTAGATTCTGGTATGTAAGTCTTCCCAGCCTGCAATGCAATGCTAATTAATTATAAGCAAAGGATTCACAATATGAATAAATATTCTTCGCAGCATCAACAGAGACTTCCATGATCAGCGGCCATTATCACAGCATTCCTCTGCAGCTCTCAAGGCATTCTCAAAGTGTTAACCAACCGTATCCATTTCCCCCTGTGGCTCAAGGCAGCATTTAACTCCAGGGCTGGGGAAGAGGAGAGCCACGGAACATTAACCTGGAAAGGACCCATGCACTCTGTGACAAGAGATCATTGGCTGCAGTTCCCAAATCTGAGCAATCTGGCCAAGTCGCTCTGCCAGAGCAGGAGGCTGCTGCCACGTGTGATCCTCTTGTTTGCCCCCACTGCATCTTGTTACTTATTAAGTGCTCCCGTAAGGCTGCGGCATTACTGGAAATCACATGCTCGTCGGTGACCTAAAGCAATAGAAAGATGATGGCCAGAGAGGGAGAGAAATTGCTGTAGCACGGCACAGTAGCCAGCAGCAGCTGAGAAACAGCTGAATAATGCTGCACAGAGAGGCACTCTGCTCAGGGACAGCCACTTCAGGTTTACAACTCAGTGAAACAAAAAAACCCAGAATTTAATTAAAAATTGGTGTTTTGAAGTTTCTCTAAAGACTATTCCTGTAACTCATTTCATTTTGAGGACTTCTTACTAATACAAATAGTTCCCTAATTTCCCAGGTCCAAAGTTATGGAAGGATGTGCAAAAGGTACATCTTCCTACCCAAAAAAGAGCAGGAGCATCAGCCCCTTCATTTAAAAACTCCCGAAGTCAAGCCAGCGTCTTTCTTCTCAGCAAGATGTTCAGCACACTGATGGCACGTAACTACATCTCAGAGCTTTACACTGCCACTCATCACTGCAAGATCAGAGCGCACTCCATGCAAAAATCAAGAGCAACAAGAAGTCCCTAGCACAGGCTCCAGCATTTTCCAGGTGGTGTGGGGAACAGGATGCCTGGGGCTTCTCTGGTTGAGAGTGTGGCTAAAATACCTGGCTCGATGCAGATGGTATCTATTAGAGCATCACTGTTTTGTACAGAAATTAAATCTTTGGAAACCATGTAATAGACATGCACCAAAAGGAAAAGACCAGATCCTCACAAACTTCTGGTTTCTGCATCCCACTAATTCAAAGCATCTCCAATAAAAGTCCTTAACCAGCTGTGCCATTTCCAGAATGAGCAGTTACACCATCTGACAACCAAGCATGAACAGAGCAGACTCAAAACAACCCACGGCAATGTCAGCAGAGGGGGAGCAACAGCAACTTCTGAGCAGCAATGAATTTGGAAGCCAGGGAGAAACCTGCACACCTGCACACAAGTGAAAGGGCCTAAAAACTCCATGGGAGCCCAGCGAGGCAGGGAGGATGACACTGCTGCACCTCCCATCACTAAACTGCTGCTTCCAGGACAGTGCTGAAGGTACCGGAGGCTGTTAGTAGAAGGGTCTGGAGCAGCTGGGGTCTGGGGAGCCCTGGAAAAGACAGCTGGAAGGCTGGCTGGCCACCATGCTGGCCAAACCTCATTCCCAGCTGCCAAACTGCTCTGAGCGCTGCTAAATGCTCCCTGCAAAAGCTGCTGTGGGCTGCCAGAGGGACAGCCTGCAAGCAGAAACGGAAAGGGAAACCATTTTTTGAGTGATTGCAGCAAAAAGTTGAAAGATATCTGAAGTACGGAGCAGGCTGAAAAGTAGTATTTGTGTAAGGAAGGCATTTACATACAGAAACAGTCAGGACCAGCAGAGTTTTGCAAAATAAAAGTGCTGTGAGAACTATTCCAGATTTGCCTCTCACATAGCCATATGTGAAAATTTACGGAATACAAGTCATCCTTACACCGATACAATTATCATCCTTCCAAAGCAGAGTAATAACCTCCGTACAAAGCAACTGCCTGCTCAGAGCTCTAATCCAGACACTTAACACAAAACGCTCTTGCACAAGAGCCGATCCTGGGAGCTGTTGTGTGCAAGCAGCCCCCGAGCACTGCCAACAACAGAACTTCTTTGCCAGAGATGAGGATAAGAAGAAACCAAGTCTATAGGTTGCTCATAAAGAATCACAGGAAGAACATCAATGCAGCTGGCTTGAGGAGGAGAGAAGGACTGGAGTTGGTGAGTTGAGTAAATAACATGTGCGTGCATGCGTGTGTGTGTGAGAGAGTAATGGAGACAAGGAGGAATGTGCATGGGCAAAGCATAAATTGGCTCAGCTTTTTAGTATGCAGCTCATTTAGATAATAAAGAAGATAGTGCCTACCACTGAAACAGCGTCAGCAGCTCTTGACAAGGGTGGAGGGAAGAGTTAAGCATGGTTGTGGTATCTGCACCCCATCAGCTCTGATGTGCTCTACAATGCGCCCATCTGTTAATTACACCCATCTACACCCATAGTCACACAGGGCTGCCCCATTTCCTCAGGCTGCCTGTTCACCACTCTTTACTCCTCTTGCGTGTTAGCATTCCAGTAGGATTTGGTAAAGTTGGTGCCTTTTTTCTTTGGGAACAGTTTACATGCAGGCTCTGGCTCATCTCTGAGCGCTGAACCAGGACACAGGGATCTTTGGTACTTAACAGAAAGCCCCACCTGAAGACAGACTTGAGACACTCGCCATAATCTGCTAGCAGATTTTTTAAATTTTACCTCTGAAAAAAACATTTTATTGTCTGGCAGCGCTTCCCCTTTTTTTTTTTTTTTTTTTAAATTCTGCAATTATCTTCCTCAATCCCCCACCCCAATTCTATAAAACATCAGTAACTAGTTCTAAAAAACTCTAGCACCTATTTCCATGAAGGGCACAGGTCCAGCCTTATTTAGAAGGTCTTAACTCACTGTAGTATTGCAATGAAGAAAAAGCCTTCCAAAATATTTAGTAAAGTACATATACCACTTTAAAGCCTAAAAATTGTGGGGTTTGATGGCAGTTTTTTCACTTGACATAAATCTGAACATTTTTGTTCTTAAGTACTTTATTGAATCAGGGCCGAAACATGTGCTTAACGCCAAGTGCTTTACTGTTTTGCTGAATCAGACTAAAGCCAGAGCTGTGACACTGGAAAACCTCTTGAGAGGTCAGTATTGAAACAAAAAGATCCGATATAAAAAAGTTGTTCCAAATTGCCTTGGCCTTAAGTGTCCCATGTCGACGGAGAACATGTGAGTTGAGCATGTTTGCAGCACAACCCAAATGCATTTTCCCCCCCCACTGCTTGTGTTTCAGATGGTTAAGAAAGCTGAGCAAAGATCCCAGCAAGATGGAGAGGAGTAGAGAAAGCTCCACGCTATAAGGAAAAGCTCAAACAGAGCAGGAAACGGAGTCAGGAAACCTCTGACTGAGGGCAACCAGCTCGGCTTGATGACAATTTGATTTGTGTGAAAACCTCTCCTTGAAGAGGAGCAAACCATCCTGGACCTCGGGTAGTGATGTGTTTGCATGAGCTAATGAAAGCTGAATAACTTACTCGCACACAAAGGTTCCCAGTGGAATGTCTTGCATTGTTCGCACTCCCCAGCCCATCTTCTGTGTCCGATAAAGCTGCAATCGAGTCCTGGAAAAGAGGAAACGAAGTCATGTTAATGGCAGCACTCTGCAGAAAGACAACGAATTTTCATAGAGAGATGAGCAAAAAAACCAGCAACCTTCCATCAGCAAAAACTCAAAGATAATTTCAATATTCAACCCCCCTAGTTCTCATGCTGGCACCACTGTGGGTACAACTCCACTCCCACTGTTGCTCTGAGTGTGTGGGCAGACGCTCAGATGGGAACTGCCTGGGGACAAGGGATGGGCGCCCATCAACCCCCTTCTCCCTGCCGAGCAGCGCCTGGTGAGGTGCACACCTAGGGACCGGACGTGTTAAGGACTGGGAAAGAGGGTATGGGACTGGATGCTCTGTGTTGTTACGCCGATGATGATTTACATGTAGGATACCAGAATCCCACACCAGCATTTCTTTTCCCTTCCATGCACACAACCGGCACCTGGGGGAAGCAGGGAAGGTGGAAGGGGCAGCGTAGCTCTGCAGGAAGGGGTGCTGCAGGGGGAAGGCAGGGAGCTTACAGTGAATTAAGAACACCTTGAGCTAAGTGTTCCAACCCGTTTGCCCTCTGCTGAGGCCAGTGCATTTAGCAACTCCATCATATCCAGCTCCCTGGCTGAAAGACAAGGAAGAAACGCTGCAACTTGAAACTTCTTGGTGTAATAGCTGCTCTGTGGAATTTTACTGATGGAGTTTATAGGCAGAGAAACAATCCTGTAAGTCATTCTGCCTCCTGCTCAGCCAGAACTTGAGTTAAGTGCAGGATGAACAGTCTCCAGGGCTAGGGAAAGCTCGCTCTGTCCCCAAGGGAACCAAAAACCACTCTCAGCAATGCTGTTATCGGAATAAAGCAGAAATCCAATGCTCACCTTAACTTCACCCTGTTACTTTTTCCAGTACTTCCCTCCTCTTCCCCCGACCCATTCCCTACTTGCACATCAGCTCAAACCAGGGGCTGTGTGTTTTCTCACAGGTCCTGGAGCCTTCACCAGGGCAAAACACGACTTCATGTTAAACCAGTTATAGCACCACATTTCAAGCTTGAGGAAGCTCCCTCATGCTTTGCTTCACCCATCACAGAGCACCAAGCTCAGCTTCAGGCTCTGCTGTCACGGCCGACGCCAGCACCAGTGGGACCGCGGCTCCAATCTCAGCTTCCCAGCTGAGCTGGGCCAGCCTGCCAGATGGAAACATGTGTGCTGCCAACCAGACTTAATTTGGAGTAAATCTGATAAAGGAAGCACTGAAAATGGAGCGGGAGCACCCATGTGTCACGCTGCGGCCCAAACACAGGTGGTTTCCTCCACTGCCTCCCCAGGGACCTCAAGCACAGCTCTGCCAAGGACCTGTCCTTAGCACCAGCTTCCCAACAAAGCCACTCTCCCAGGCTCATGACTGGGTTTTCAACCCGTCCCGTCTTTCCAGAAAAAAACTTTAGCAAGGCAAAAACGCAAAAGCAACAGCTCTAGCTGTACAGCCCCTAAATAAACACCCACATAGACACCGGAGCTCTGGAGCTTGGCAGGGAAAACCAGAGAGGAGTAAAGTTCTGTTGAAACGCATCAAGCCTTTTCCTTACTTATTTTTAACATTGCAAAATGTCATTGAAACTACAAAGCTTGCAAAAACCAGTGTTGTCGGTACTATAAAAAATTTGCAAAAAGTCTTTTTTCCAGTGGGATTCCTTTGAAGTTTGTCCTGATACATTTAGTGCAGTGGCAAACTTCTCCATAGCAGAGGTCCAAAACAAAGCATTTATGGTTTTAATCTGGCACCAAAGTAATAAGAGCCTAATCTGCACCACTGAGGCGAACAGGTATTCAGGTATCCATTTCAGGTGGAGTCACACCAGTAGTCTGGAAATTTTAAGCAGCCAAGTTTGGGCATGCTGGCCTATATTTCTAATATAGACTGCTAACTTACAAGATCTTCTAAATTAAGGCTTTGCAGTTTCTTTTGCTGTTGTTTTCTTCACAGATCTCCACATGAGAAGTTACATCTAGGCTGTTCATGCAAACCCACAAGCCATTTATGTTTTATGGTCAGGCTGATAAAAGAATGCCACAGTTCCCACGTGATAGCAGCAGGGTGTAAATGTTAACTGAGCTCATCAACCCGCTGCCATGTCATTCCCACCAGCAGCACACAGGAACCCGCTTGCATCCCACCACTGTGCGGTGGCACCTGCCCCAACTTGTGTATCATCTCGGGAAGTCCTGGGTTTTGTGGGTTTATGAGTGAGCTGCCACTAGAGAGCCAGAAAGCTCATGAGTTTGCTTTTGGTCTTGCCAAGATAAGCTGTGTTTGGATCCTCCTTCTCACCTGAGCCCATTCTGCACCACCCGGTTCCTACAGGTTCGCCAGCACGAGCAAGCATGATTACACTCAAAGATGAGCGGTGGTTCAGCCATGTTGAATTCAGGCAGGAGTCGGCCGTCCTGAGGAGGAGAGGCATTCAAGACTGGGTTAGTTGTCTATTCCTGTGACCCCTCCAAAACAGAGGTAGGCCAAGAGCAGAAATTCTTGACTGTAAAAATAGGCCAGAGAACCCCAAGGTGGAGGCATGCCCTGACCTCCCCAAAACCAGCATCAGACCTCAACTTCTGCAGTGGTTTTGCTCTACCCTGACAGGGACACGCTTGCCACTATCACCGACAGCTGACAAACAGCAAGAGACAGTCTAGATTTTTGCTAGAAAAAAATATATCTTACACCAAAAAATGTATCTTACGGTGCTGTGCAAAAAAACCCAGTGTGCATCATCACTATCATTCCGCAGTGCTGGAGGGGAGAAGCAGATGCTTAGTCTGTCGCTGGAATAAAGCCTAAACTTCCAGATTACAAGGCCAATACACCCAAGTTCTGTGAACCACTTTATCTTCCCAATTAACATTCCCAAAAAAGCTACAATTCAATTATTCACCAACCATACAGGATTAAGGAAGCAACAGATGCAGTTCATCATATATAACAAATTTGGTTTTTAAGGTTTGAAAGAAGTAATCACCTATTAACGTGTAAATAAAATGATTACAAAGCAAAGAAAGATGCCAATATTCCCCCTGGGAGAAAATGGCAGAGATTCACAGAACTTCTGATCTTAGCAGAACCTGTCCAAATATTAACCTAAAAACCTCCCTGGAGATCTGAAGCACACTTACCCAAAACAAACGAGGCTTCTGGCAATGTTGCAGTTAAAACACCTTTGCCTTCATCCAGAAGGATCACAATAAATAAAAGCAGGCAAAAAATCTCTCTACTACCCTCCCCTTGTTTACATATTACAGCATTTTCTATGTTGCTCTGAAAAGGAAGCTGATTTCACGCATGGATTATTAAATGCTTTCTATCACATGGGTATAACTAATGGCTCAGTTGGCATGAGAGTAACACAAATAAGTAACACTAGAAAAGCTTCCCTGAGTATGCATCTCATTATTATCACATACATCTCTGAGACTACAACTTTAGGCATTTTAAAACAAAAAGTAAAGGAGTTGTGCAAGGAACTTTTTTTAAGGTACTATTATAAACCCTGAGCTGTGCAAAGATCAGCTCGCAAACATCGGTCTAACCCAACAGGAGGTTCTGTGTCCTCACCTTATCATACCAACAGCGCATACTGAGTTGGCCACACATGCAGTTACTGGAGGAGCAGTCGTCTATACATACACAATACTGGAAGAGAAGAAA
This sequence comes from Scopus umbretta, assembly GCA_013400535.1. Lineage (NCBI taxonomy): Eukaryota > Metazoa > Chordata > Aves > Pelecaniformes > Scopidae > Scopus > Scopus umbretta. The sequence continues at coordinate 110,400 of VZTL01062312.1, read as the reverse complement.
AGGGGTTAACTCCATGCCACTCACACAGAACTGAAAGAGCAACTTCTGCGACTGGGTCAGAGAAGAAACCACAAGTCTTTGCCTTCTCCTGCTGCAGCAGAAAGATCTGCAGCTACCAGAAAGATAACCAGCCTCACCAGTTCAGTGGCATTTTTACCCCATTCCTTATTACTGTGTGCAATGAATGCCAAAGGCTTGCACAAAAGGATCCCATACTGAGCCACCTTCATTTCTTGTGAGAGGATGTCCTCCTGTGTTACTAACCTTCCTCCATGCTCTATGAGCTGTACTCCAACACTCAAGGACAAGGAAAGCTCCAAGGAGGGACCAGAGCTGGGAGATGATGCAACATGACGTCTCAGTCCTCCCTTGCTGCTTGCCTCCTCCCACACGGGTGCTCCAGCTGGCTGCTTCCCCAGCACTCCCCAAGCCAACATAGTCCTAAGACCAGCTTCTGCACAACAGGGCTTGGGCATCGGAAGTTCACTTCAGCCATCTGAGAGCTGTGCCCAGACAGGGGTCACCCTCACCCTACACTTCCCCACCTCTGCTTTCACAACCCAGCCCTTTGAGGACTTCCAGTATCACAGTAAAGACCTTGGCTACAGTCAGTAGGAAGCCAGCATGAGGAAGGTCTCCCAACAACTCACTGACTCTCCACATACAGAACAGAGGAAAAGGATAAACGGGAGCTACATCAGCCAGCACCAGATGGCTGATGCTACAAGCACACAGCTGAACACAGAGGTTAGCCTAAGTCTTGGAAAGAAAGAAAAGCAGAATCTCATCTCCTAGAGCAAGAGCTGGAGTTTAGGACTACAGCCTTAGCTGGAATTTGATGGCAATTTTAGGACTAGATGTTCCCATTTTGAAAGCAAAACCCATTCTGAGGTGCAGTGCACTGCAACATCCCTGAATGTGCACACTAGGACAGGGGAGAAAAAAAACCAAAACAAACATGGATACACAACACGATCCCTCACCTGTAAATGAGTGATGTTTCTATCAATGTCCATTGGGGAGGTGACACAGTTCTGTGAAACATATTTGTAGTTGCTAGGACAAGGCTCACTGTCCACTGAATTGACGCAAGGAATCGGGATCCGCTCATAACCCCGGGCGATGTCTCTGTCAGTGGGAGAAAGAGATTTGTCACAGAAGAAAAGCTTCCCCCCTCCCCCTGCCCCCAACAAGTGGCCATTCAAGTGCCATCCTGGGGCAGAATTACTGTCTTTGATCACTGAGCATTCAAAGCCTGAAAGAAATTCAGACTAGAACAGAGTTCATGTTTTTCCACCCTGCCTTACAGATTGTTCTTTGTGCTTGCGAATATTTCCGTTTGGAGGATGAATTTACAAACCACCATCTGAATCAGCATGTGCTTAATTCTTGCTAAGCTCAAATTGACCTTCATACCAGTTTAAAAAGCTAAGCATGCACTTACAGTCCTTTCTTAAACCAGGCCCCCAGCCTTCCCTGTGCAACGGCTCTATTTCACGACCCACAAGCAAAGCTAACCAGATTCTCACCTGCTCACAACCTTCTCAATCTGGGCAGGCTTGTCAGCAGACGATTCTCTGAGAGTCTTGTTCATCTGTAGGGCCACCCAGACCTGAGAGTTAAGGCTGGAGCACTGGAGTGGAGTCTCACCCTCCTTGTTCTTTAAAGTGACATCCGAGCCACGGGAAAGAAAGAGACTGCAAAACAGCAAGAAAGGATAAGTATCTCCCAAGAGAAAACCACACAAGGGGAAAATGAGCTGAATCATATCCTCCAGCCAGCCCTTAAGGGACAAGGAAGAATCTGTAGTAGTGAATAATCACCTGAGTTCTCTTTATTAAGCATGGTTCAGTGAGTCCTTCTATGGGAAGGTGCTGGCAGAAGCCACAGACTGGAGCTCTAGGCACTCATCAGAGCTCTGGGCAAACCTCGCCTTGCTTCAGGCATGACAAATACCTTGCTGGTATCAGACAGGCTTGAAACTCTCTCTGGCAGGGAAAGATACCAGGGTGGAAAGAGTAGGCTGGAAATGGAAGAGTCCCATGGGAAAACTGGTATTGGACTTGGGCTGCGTTTATATTCACCAGCTTTTGGTAAGTATACATAAAGACTTCATTCATAGCAGCGATAAAGCAAAGGAGAAGCCCTGTTACCATATTATGCCATGCTAGTTGTAAAAGAAAAAAAAAAAGCTTTAATCAAGGACACCTTTCTGCAGGGAAGTTGAGACTGAGCACAGCCCCTCAATCCCTCTGCCCAGGACTCCAACACCACCCCATGTTTTCTGATCTTTTTTACACCAGCTCTGGCAGCAGCCAGTATTTAAGATCCAGTGCCCCTAGCAGCAAGGCAACAGAGAAACAAGCCCTCCGTCCCAACTTTGTTTTGTGCCTAAATGCTAAAGGCATTTCAAGGATCTCCCGAGCTTGCCAGCCAGCACTCAGAGAGAAAGGAGTGACCAGGGGAAGGGAAAGAAGCAGCAGGGCTGGAGCTGTACTTACACGACACACTCGTAGCGGTTCTCTCTGGCTGCAATATGCAGGGGTGAGTCCCCGTGAATATTCACTGCATGTAAGTCACACTTAGCAGCCAGCAGTATCTCCGCTATGTCAACACAGCCAGAAAAAGCAGCCCAATGCAAACAAATATTTTCCTCCTGGACAGAAAGAAAACAGAGTAGAGGCTGTTTAGTGCATTAAAATCCTATCGCTTTGGGACTTCACCATCCTTAGCTCTACACCTGCAGCATTCAAGATGTGGCTTGCAGTCTCCTTCCCTACATTGCTCCTTGTGGCTGGGACTTCCAGGGCAGGCAGGGAAATCTCCATGCAGACAAGCAGGGAGTTCTCACTCCAGCCACCTCCACGCACCAAAGACAGGGAGGCTGAACACAAAGCGGTCCGTCAACTTCCTTATACACACAGGCAAACCGTCTGTCTCTAAGTCACAAAACAATCTGTATCAATCCACGAGAGAGGTGACAGACATGAACAAACATGCTGGAAAAGGCTAGAAGCTGAGCTTCCCTAGCCCAGACAGACAGGAAAGCTAGCATGTCTCCCAGTGATACAAAATTAAAGAGAAAAAGAGCACAGCACAAGCTATAAGGGTATATGACGGTGCTAGAAAGCGAACCACGAGCCACAGGGAAAGCAATCAATCCGACTTCAGGCATCTCTTAAATACTGTATGTACTCATCTCTCACTAGCAGCACTAGAAATAGCTGAACACATCTTTTTGATGGAAATATTTTAAGCGATGATACTGTTTTCTGTTACAGTGCAATTTGAGGCACACTTCGAACCTTTCCCCATGACAAGCTCTAAAGACATCAATTACAACAGTGCAATGATAGTAATGATCACCTAACTTTTCTTTTTTTTTTTTTTTGAAAGCAAAAATAAAGCACATCTTTTAGTCATCGCAACCCAACTTAGATCCTTCCTTAAATGGGAAGGCTATTGACATAGACCAGGGAGTGGGAAGACCTCTTTCTATATGGCTTCTGCCTCCCATTATGGTAACATCTAGGAAAAAAAAAACCCCTTATCAGCGTCACACACCTATCTACAGAAAAAATTAATCCTGTCGATTGCACACCACATGCTGCTGCTCAGACACGTTACAGACACACAGGCTTGCTGCTTTGCTTTGCATTGGCTACTGCCTAACAGCAGCATAATCATAATCAAAAGCATTTCTCCTGGAGTATGATGTTTCTCAGTACAAGCGACATTGCTTCTTAATGACTGCAATCAGGAGACACTGAATGTAGGTACAGTAAGAGATATGCAATACATACATCTGCTAAGAGGATATTTTTCTTTCAAGTAAATTGTTGACTGAGCTGATTTGATTTTCATCATTTAATGTGTGATCTTGTAACTGGTAGCCAAAAGGCTTCTCTGACAGATCAAACAAGTCAGTTTTGTTCAGAGTCAGCGCCAGGGCTCTGAAGCAATGTAACAACCCAAAAAGCCCCCTCTCTTGCCTTGACTTCTGCTTTTAGGAACAGTATCAGATCTGGACCTGCTACCTTAGCTACCAAGGAAATAGAAGCTCCTACCAAGAAGGGACTTTCAGACTGGGGACAGCGACTCCTCAAGAACAGCTGGAGCCTTTCTGAGCCCCACAAGACAAATGTGCCCACATCTACCGCTGCTAGCACCCAAGACACAAAACGAGGCCGTTAGGGAGATAAATACAAACCAGCTGCTTATATCCCCTGGAGTCAGAAAAGCACTAGGAGCCTCGGACAAGAAAATACATCGCCATGAGGTACGCTAGATGGTGAACTGATGGCAGAGTAGGTACTTTGCTGTAACAACTCTGTGCAGAAAGCAGTGAGGCCAGTTACCCCTTGTTTACCAAACTATTTCACACCTACAGGCCAAAGCCTGGAATAGCTCAACACAACCCGGTTCACACCAAACCTTGCCTTGCAGGTACTTCTGGGGTTTCAATACCCTTAGAGACAGAAGGAAAAAATGAGAAAAACACTATTAAGAAAAAAAGAGGAGCAGTGCTCATATAGTAAGTCCCCTGAACAGAAGCCTGGATGCTCTCTCCTTTTTTCCCCAGTTGTCTCCCTTGTAACTTCTCCGTTTACACGAAAATCCCCATGAAACCAGCTGGCACAGCCTGACATGCAGTGCTGCTGGGCCCATGGAGCTCCCAGGGACTCCACCTGGAGTCAGACTCCCTCAAGTACAGAGCACGTCCCACTCGAGAAGAATTTACAGAGGTGAAGAGCAGATCAAGAGCCAACTCCAGCATGCTGAGCCACCAGGCTAGGCATGCTCTGTCCACATTGGTGGCTTTGTGCCTGTATGCCTAGGAAAAGCTAGGCTTGCGATATTTGCTGGCAGAGTGTCTCCCCAGTCCATCTGGAAAACATGAGTATGAGCTTGTGCTCCCCAAAAGGCACACAGAATGCCCCTAAACCATGCCCAACACACTCTGGCCCATGATCAAAGTGGAGCTGGTAAGTCTGGACTCAAGGGGGATCTGCCGGATGCAGCATCCAAGTGGCAGCATGGCAGACTCAGGTGGATTAGAAGCAGTGAGGCACAGAGCTAACTACAGCCTGTGGCATGACATACAGCATCCTTATGGGCTGTCAGGAGAGCTGGAGGAAAAGGGACTTCTTGCCAGCTTGTAAACTCCTTCCCGGACTATGGAGGAAAATTCTCCCACCAGACACTGCCCCAAACAACCTGTGTCAAGGGACCAACACACCTCCCTGCACTGAGCCCAAAATCTGGGCTTGTTCAGTTTTAAACAGAGATTGTGGCTAATTTCTGAAACAGATTCCAGGAAGAACCTCACATTGTCACGGATGTTGATGTCTGACCCCTTTGCAAGCAGCAGCTTCACCAGCTCGATATGCTTGTACTCAGTGGCCCAGATCATCGGCGTCCATCCTCCATCGTCCTGGGGAGGGAAAGGAAAGGGTAAGACAGGCAGAACAGGCAAGACTGTTTCCTGCTGGCTTCACAAGCCCCTTGGCAGCCGCAGCAGGATGCATCTGGCCTGGGAGCCACAGACTCCTTCCTTCCCCACATCTGTCTCATCACTCTCCTTCAGTCTATGCTGCTGCAGGGAGAGGTCCCTCACGGTCCTGCAGAGCCCAGCATGATTTGAACCAACATGCCTCAGCAGGCTGAAGTTTATTTGCAGCTCAGCACACCACTGGCAATGGATCTCCAGGGCGTTCAAATACAGCTGACTGTCCAAACAGTGCAATGCAGCTTGTGTAAAAGCTCTTACAAAGATCCCTGAGCAGCCTGGGAGATCTGGCCTTCCACCAGAACAAGGAACCCTGGTGCAGTGCTGCCTCATCCCATGGTAACAGATAAGCTCTGCAATGGCAAGTGCCAGGCTTGACCCATCCGACAGCCATGATCCCACCGCCCTACCCCCAGACAGGAGGAGCACAGAGACACCCTTGAGCAACAGGCTCCACCAGCAAATTCAAGGTCAAGGAGAAACTTCAAAACAAGGCACATGCAAGGAAAGTTTCCATGAGGTGTGTGGAGGGGAATGCCTTCTCTGGCTGACTGGGGTGCCCACAGCACCATCATCCTGTAATGTTTTTCAAGTGCCCCTCAAGCAGCAGGATTGTATTTGAGTAACCACTGTGCAGACAGCATGCTGCCGAGACTCAGGTCCCTGCCCCTCGCAGGAAGGCCTTACCTGGCAGTTGACATCCATCTTCCCGTTGGAGAGGAGGTACTGAACAACATCATAGTGCCCCTTCTTGGCAGCCAAGTGCAGACACGTGGAGCCCTCTGCATCCTGGACACAACCACAGAACAAGCGCTCAGTGGACACCTCTCCCCAGCGTTTCCCTATCTGCATGACACCACTGATGTTTAGGAACAGCAGAGAAGTTCATGGACAGAGCAGAGGACTTCAAAGCCCCCAGCCCGCTGCCAGGAGGGGAGAGAGCAGCAGCAACCAATTCTGGCATGGAGCAGGGATCGCTTCATAAAAAGCTTAAAACTTAGAGGTGCAACCCATGCAGAGTAGGAGGCTGCGAATGCAAAAGCTATGGGAAGAGATGCCTTTGAGAAGCCTAGGGAAGGTACCAGACCCAAACCCTGGCAGACTGATGCTACCCTTCCCCAGCAGACCCTCTCCAACTCTTCTCCATGTACTGGAGAGCCAAGGGGAGGCAGAAATCCCTTACAGAGCCAGAGACTGCACTTTACATCAGAAAAGTAGACTTGTCTCAACCTGAAATGCTCCATTTATACAGGTTTTTCTTCTGTGTTTTTATTAGCACAAGGCCTTATCCCAGGACCTGGCAGCAGAGCAAAGGGGTGTCCTGCACAGAAACTAGGAGCCTCCCAAGAGAACAAGCCCCCAGTGTGTCCCCAGCTGTCTGCCAAGATAGGAGATAAGAAATGACCCAACTGTGAAGGCTGAAAAGAAAAATGCCTTTGGGAGCTGAGAATACAGGGTCTGGTGGAGATGGACAGGTTGTGAGTCATGACAGAGACACTCCCACACTAACACCAAAGATCTCAGTGGCTGCAGCCTGATTTTTATCAGGCATTTATATCCCAAGAGCTTAGCACATAGCAAGGCCCAGAGACCAGGAAATAAGGAGGAGGGAATGGAAGACTGCAATACAAAATGATTCCTTCCTGTTAAGCCCCTGGAAGAAACACTGGAGGTGAGAGCTTTCGGATGGAGCCGAGCAGAGAGCACAGCACAGAGCTAGGGAGCAACCCTCCGAGCGAGGCTGGGACATCTCAGGTCAGGGATTACACTGTGTGAACTTCTTGGGGTAAAGAAGGGGTTTCTCCACCCCCATAAATTCCTGCCACATCTGAACAATGCCACAGTTTTCCCCTTAGATTAGTATGAGCCAAGTGCAGCTTCTCACCCCTATGGAGAGCAGGCATATTTTAATATAAAGTTTCTGCAGGTTTTGAGTGGGGCTTTTACATCCTCCTAACAGGATCAACAGCTTCACCCTGGGCTCTGAAAAGCCCCCACCCACACACCTCCCACACTGTCCTCAGCATACCCCTCTACCCAGCAGTCTTGCAGAGCTGGGATGGGCAGGCTTGGCATGCACATGCAGTTAACGTCCAGATTTCTCATTCAAATGGCTGGAGCTGATTTTAAACTGCAATGTTGCTGCTTTCAAAAAAATTACTAATTTGGTGCAAGAAACTAATTAACATAATAAACTAGTCTAGACTTCAGACGTGATCTCAGGCTTCTAATTTGCTTTTGCAAGCTCAGGATTTTTTTTCCTTCCCTTTACCTTTAGAAGGAAAAAAAACCCTCTTTTCTCTTCCACAGGAATAACTGAGGTGAGAGATGTTTGGATTGCTTCAAGACACTTTGGGAGAGTGGCCAGCATGAACCCACATGTGCCTGTCCTGTCCTTGCCCCCTTCTTGGCTCAGAACCAGGCTCCCAAGGATCCGTTTAAAGCTTGGGGTGGGCAACACTCAGTATCTTGTGCAATCCTCCTAGCCCTGCCAGCTTCTTTGCAAAAAGAGCATCCCAGCCCTGCCGTACTCCCCAGCAGTAGCAAAGGAGCACGCCAACAGCAGCAGGTTGTAACAATAAGAAGTTCACGTGGGAAGAGTTCCTGTGCTCCAAATAGCATCTGATTTATGGGACTAATAAATGATCTGTATATTTTCCAAGATTGCAAAGCAACCAGAGCATGCTGAAGGCAAACAGACAGCTGCATTTTATTGTATTTGTTTAAATTAAAGGGTAGAGTTTAAAGATGGGGTCCAATTCTGCCACTGCAGCGTGACTGCAAGAAACCACATATCTGTCCTTTGGAAAGCAAAGCTTCCTCTGTCATTTCTGCTGGCTTGGCAAGCACCTAATTACCAGCCCATTTTAAAATGTCACCCCAAAATTCTCATTATTAGACTCTATAGAGAAGAAAACTCTGAAATCAAACTCCAAATTCACTGTAATGGATTTGTGATACTAATACTTAGTGGCCCCATATGAAATCAAGTATCCCTTACATTTGGTGCCACAAACTAATGTAGCAAGTGGCAGCACTTGCCCCAAACTGCTCACAGCCAGGACACTGCACCATTAAAATGATAGTACCAACAACCACAGCCTTATCAAGCCTTTGCACCCATGACAAACAAGTCCATTTTCCCTCTGCCTTCTAGCTAGGACTTAAAACCTATCAAGAAAGAAATGGTGGACAGAGGCTTCTTCAGGAGAAAAAGCAGTAATGAACTGCTACCTTAGGATCTACTAGCGCTCCAGCCTTGATAAGGTATTTCACAGTTTCCAGATGGTTGTTTTCTGCTGCTTCCATCAGTGGGGTCCTCTGGTCTTCAGAGCAGGTGTCTATATTAGCACCAGCCTGTTAAGAGGCCAAGGCAAATACACAGTTATAATCATTACTAGTTAGCAGAGGAAGGATGTGGGAGTNAAAAACAGGAAAGAAGGCAGTTCAACTTCACCTGTTTTGAAAAGCAGCACACACTACCTGCCCTCTCTCCTGCCTTCTACAGCCAGTAACCAGGGCAAAAAGAAGCCAATAGTTAGTATTAAGTAACTCTTGTTATTAATGCATTTTACACTGCTACTTTCTAGATATTGTTTGTGTAACAATTTGGAAAAATAAGCCTCTTCCTTTTTCCAGCAGCTTTGTTTACCCTTGTCTATCATTTCTACAGACAAAATGAACAAAACAACCAGTTCTTCCCAATGTCAAAAGTAGTAGGAACCACTTGCTGATTGCAACAGGGGTAGGAGCTGCAAAAAAAATCCTGCAGGTTGGCTGACTAATCCTGTTGAAGTCAACGGTAACATATCTACAGAGAACATTCTCAATGTTCAGTTCAACATGGGAGTGTCTGGGACCAAAATCTTGCTCTTTTCCAAAACACTACAGTGTCATGTATCTTGCCTGCTTGAACTCTTCGGCTTAGCTCAGAAACCCACCCAATGCTTAAAACCAAAAGTAAATCTCAGAGACAGCACAATTCTTGGCAGGCNCAACAACAAAAAAAAAGAATAAAAGAGACAAATAAGTTCTGCCTCTGAAAGGCACATCTGCCTGCTGCCGTACTGCATCAGCAGCAGAAGCTTAAATGGCACAAGGAAGGGATGAAACCAGGGCTCAGCGCATCCTCCTGCCTCCAACCTGCTGCAAAGGGCTCCAGGTACACTCCAGCCAGGCAGAGCAAACTGGCTAATCATGTACGTCGTGAAGAGGACAAGACAGGTGACATTCCACTTAATGGGAGGGGAAAAACATAAAAGCCAAGTTCTGGGTCTAAGTGAACAAAGCTGCTGCTGGGAAGAGATTGCATGGGGGATCCCTCGCTGGGAAGAGACTGCATGGGGACCTCTCAGAGCCTTCGTGGGAATTGTCATCTCTTCACATGCCCTGGCTTCGCTTTCTCTCCTGATTTGCTTCTCCCACTTGGGCTTGGCCAAGAGACTTGCATTAGCCTGAAAGACTGGCTGCCACCTTTATTGAAGGGGTGGAAAACCAGTCTGCATCCGAAATGAAGAATTAGCTATGTGCTCTGAAAGGGATCAATGGGTCCCACTTCTTCTTAAGGGGCAACTTGGGAGGAAGAGGAGGAAGCCAGATGACTGGTAAACCCCAGGCACAGACCAGAGGCTAAAACATGCTCATTTAGCTCAGAAGCAGCCACAAATTTGCTGCTAAAAAAATGGTCCGTTTGCAAAGAATTAGCAAACACGGAAGAATAAACTCTGTGATGGCACTGGATGTGTGAAATCTTAATAACAAAACTGAAGGCACAGCAACACTTCNCACACACACATATATATACACAAAGCACAGACCTGTTTACAGCAGCAACACGCTGACTCAGGTTCACCTGGCACAAGAAGTTAGCCCCATTGCTCCCAGGTGCCTCCCACAGAATGCATTTGTTTTGATTACTTTTAAATAGCTAGAGCTACTTAAACCAGACCAGAGAAGAGGCATTTCAAGTTTAACAAGCTGGGGACATTCCCTGCCAAATGCTGTGCTACTGCAGTAGCCAGACGTCAGGGAAGAGACAAGATGAAGGATTTTGGAAACAAACCAACCCTATTGATACTCAATTCAAATTGTTTGTAATATCTTGAAAATTTTACTCCTTTTACTCATACAAGTCATTCTGTTGTCTTCACGTGCAGTAACTTGAGTGAGAGTAGCAGGGTAGGCCCATAGCTGCATCTTCAAAAAGCCCTTTGAAAGCCTCTGACTCCAGATGCTGAAATGCAACATCCCAGCAGGATCATTTTCAAAGACGTGGCATTGCTGCTTTCTCAAAAGCCCTATAAGGTTTCTCAGTCACATAAGGTAAACAAAACGTACCTCCAGTCACTCCAGATAATGTATGCCAGTACAAAAAAGAAAAAACGACTTTTTAAAGCCTTCTTTTTTCTTCACATCATTTTGGAGAGTGAGAGCACCCCTATGTCTTTGACCATGTTCCCTCAATTAGAATCCAAAAATCAGACAATAAGCCAAACTTGCATCTTTCTGTCTCTCGTTTTTCACATGTGAGACATTTACACCATAGAGATAAATTCTGCTGAGGTTTTGACAGAAGGAAGACGGAGTCTGCTATTAGCAGGCTCCAGAGCCTACATATTTTCATTACAAAGAGCAACCTGGCAGAAGCTTGCAGATCACCTGCAGTCTGCTAGCGGTCAGCCTAAGCTGGCACACCTGGCAGTGCACTGCTCTGCTGGGTGTTCTTAGGCATATAGGTTGCCACATGCTCCACAGTGCCCTTACACCAAAGCGTCACATGCTCATTGCCTGGATAATGAAGCTTGCGTGGAGAACAGCCTAGAAAGACAGCTTCAGTCATGTCCTCTAAGACCTCACGCTACTCTCCATCACTCCTCCCTCAGCAAACCCTGAGAATAAGGAGGTTTTTATAGGAGAGATGGTTCAGTGCTGATTTCCAAGTGTGCTTGTGTGTGGGGCAGGAGACCAAAAACCACAGAAATTGCTTGTACAGAAGAACACAAGTGGACACAAACCTGAATCAGCATATGGCAGATGTCCACATGTCCAGACTCAGCAGCAGCATGAAGAGGGGTTCTCTTACTCTGATGCTCCATTTTAAAATTAGGGTCAATTCCATCCACTGAAAAACAGAAGAAATGGTTTTAACCACAATTCAGAGATTAGTAGAGAAAAGCGTAACAGGAGAACCAGGTCTCAACGAAAGGCTTTTAAAGGACGGGTTCCCAGCCCATCTCATGACTCACTACACGTTCAAGCCAGAAAGCTCTCAGGGCAGTCCCATGGACATTTGATATGCAACAGCCCTCAAACAAAGAGCTTCAGAAACACCATGGAATTTAATACCTTTAAGGCATGACAATTTCTACATTGGCCGTCTTCCTCAGATTCACAATTCACCATCTCTCAGTGCAACAAAAACAACAAACGCTATACAAGGATAAAAAGAAAAAAGATGCTGCTTTGTTTAAAGCAACACAGAAGTTGGAAACACCAAAGAGACAGTACTACCTGGCCTTTTTGTCTCACCACTGTTAACTGCAATTAGTATTAGCGATCCTCGTTGCAGCCCTGCAAACACAGGGCTACAAAGTGGATGGAGCTTCTCCAACTAACACAAGCTCGGGATCTGGCCAGATTCTCACAGCTGTGCAAAGACTGACAGATGACGATGACAGCCAGACAAAGATGTCTGGGCATGATAACACGTTGCAAATGATGAGGCCGTAGTTAAATACCAATGAATAACATTTTTGTGCTATTGAAGACATGAACAATGAAGCTAACACTTGCTAGAAGAAAAAAGAAGAATCTGATAAACGAAAAGAACAGAAAGTGTCCCAAAATGTTCTGCAAAGTACTGGAGTGAAAAGGAAATAACCCCAAGGAAACATAGTGTCCTTCAAAGCGGGAGATTCCTCAGGAATATTTATTGGTAAAAACAAGCTCAGAAGCTCAAAGTCATCCGGTGACACACAACTATGTACCCTCAAAACAAACCCTGTGTATTGAAGGGTTCTTCCTTTCTGCTCTCTTGCTGATGCTTCTTGGCTTAAGCTGCCTCCCATCTTTTTACTTCTCTATTGGATGCAAATACCTAACTATTCCATTGCATGCAGAGGAAAAGTTCTGTTGGACTGGAAAAATCACATGTAGGTCATCTGGGAACAGAGACAGCTTCTTTGGATAAAACTCTGCCCAAATGCAGAAACAAGTTGGGAGCAGGTCCACATTCCACAGAAAGATGAAGCCATTTCCAATGACACATCACTTGCAAAGGTGACTTTCTCCTCCAACTCCACTCACAAGGGGCAGTGGGGAATATGACGTGCTGCCGTGCTGGGAACTGGACTCTGGCAGCTGCCTGGCAGGAGCTGGGAGTACTGCCAGACACACAATGTCCTGGGAATGAGCCACCTACCCAACATAAGCAGGACTTTTTGCAGCTCTCCTTGCCTCGCAGAGAAGTACAACTGCTTTGGATGGAACCGTAACTTCTTGGGTCTGCAGGAGTGGGGAAAAGAGGCATAATTAATACTCACTGAAGAACACTCCTGGAATTTCACCCCACCCCACTGCTACTCCATGCACATGACAAAGTCTTCTCCTATAGTACAGCTCCAGAGTGCCAGTAAAACACGAGAACAAGTCTCCAGAAGGAAGTTTTAAAACTTCCAGCGCCAACCACAGATAGCGTTGTTCTAATGAGGCCCATATCTATTCAGTGATGCTTATCAACAAATTCTGGGTCTTACTACTGTCCTCCAGACAAATCAATAAGACATTTAGAGCTATAACTGTCCTCTTCAATCAGTAATCTGTTGGGGGTGACAAATGACTGAAGTGAACAAAGAAAGGTCTGAGTGGGGCCAAAATCCAGAGAAGCTAAATCTCAGTTTTCTCTAGGTTAAGCAACTTTGCTGGGAACTGGAGAGACCCAAGGTCTTTTACTTACTTTTCGGAGTCCAGGGCAATCAGGGCACTTTCCAGAGTTTCTTTAACTGGTCCCTGGGTTAGGCTAGTAGTAGGCTTTGGAAAAACTGAAGACCCAGCCACATCAAACCCCTCAGCAGCTGAACTTTCTGGCTTGTCTTCCTCTGACAACCGTGTCCCAGTGCCACTGAAGAGAAAAAATGAAAGACAGCCAAAGCATAACCATTAAAAATACACAACAGTGTGTATCTTATGCCAAAGAAGGAAAGGAAATTGATTTTAAATACAGATAAGCATAAATTAAATTGAAACACAAACCAATATATTTTACAGCTTTTTTGGTAAGAACTTGCCCCAAAACGGAGTTGTACTGCCCTATGAATACATTTTGATGTACTCTGTGCTACAGGAAACCCAGGAACATGAGACAAGTCATAAAAGACACCAGAACAAGATCAGGTTGGACAGGCAGTTGGAGCATTGTTCAACGCAGGGATGGCTTGATTTGTATTTTCCTCTGTATTTTCATCCTCTCTTTATAGTTGTGCCCATTGGTGCAAGCCAGGAGCTACAGCTAGGTACTGCATGAATTTCCCTGTCGCTTAGCACACCTGACAACATCAACTTGTTCCACTCTTACTCTACTCCTAACAATAACTGGAAGGAATGGTTTTAACTCCTAAATGCCTCCTATCTTCATAGTCTCTGCCCCAGCTCACCCTGTGGTTGCTGTGCTCTCCTCTGACACAGTGAGCAACACAAAGCACGCTTGCAGATTCCTGCAGCTGAGTTTGGCTTGTCAGAGCAGGACCAGAAAGCACTTCGCTCTGTCAGGAGGAGCACAAGCATTCAAATGCAAAGCACAGTCCTAAGCCCAAGGTTTGAGATCACCACCTGCTCCCAAGCTCACCTCCCTGTTGTGGTGTCGGCCCTTCCCTCCACAGCCCCTGGTTTCTGCTGCTCGTAGGTCAGCGACACTGTTGAGGTTGTGTCTGCTTTTGCTATTGTCACCTCCTTTGCTTTGGAGGCTTCTTCCCCGCAGTGTGGGCAGTAGCTCATATCGTTGACCTGGGAGGCACAGTTCTTGTGGAAACGGTGGGAGATGCTGCTCTCCGGCTGACACTCCATGAAAGTGCCCTAAAAAAATCACAAAGAAGAAATTCACATCTTGGTCACTATGTGCCTTACCCGTTCTACATGCTTCATCTGCAGATCTCTTAAATACTTCATTCATCACCACTCTTGTCCCTGGCGCTTCCAATACAGTAAGCAAGCACTGCCACTTCTTTAGAGAAGAGAACAAAAACAAGGTCATGGGGAAAAAACTCACTTGGTTAGGGACTGCAAAGCAAGTTTTTTAATTGCGCTTGGGAAACAGAACCAAGAAGTCCAAATTTCCAGATCTTTCCTCTAACGCTTGAAGTTCTTGCTTATGTTTCTAGAAGTGCCAGTGTACTGTAAGGACACCCCCAAAACTGGAAAAGAAAACTTCAGACCTGCGTGTTGAGCCAGCATTAAAACTACCTAACAAAGCTGCGCACAAACCAGTCAAGGACCTACATGAATACAATTAAATCAGCTGTTAACCCCACTGTAACCTAAAGCATGCGACTACTCTGATTATACCAGCTCTGTATGCTTTTTAACTCCCGTAATGTGGCTGACTGCTCATTCAACAAACTTGGGCAACTTTTCTTAAAATTATTTTCCCTTTCCAGCAAAGTCCTCCGAACTGAACTGAAGATACCCCAGAATTCATTGCCTTGTGATATCGGTGCTACCTGAAGCCCTACTGTGCTCTGTGTTATTAGTGATGGATAGCACAGACAAACACTCCCAGATTCACGTGTATGAACTATGACATGTAACTCAGAGATGTAAGAGTATGTAAGAAAAGGCTAGTTAAAACCCACTCTACTCCTGAATTCACGGTCCTCCCAAGCAATTTAATTAACTTTATTTCAGCATTGCAAAATGCCTTTAAGGGTTTTGAGGATTTTATCTTTTAAATGATCTTTGACTCAGCATGAAAACCCAGGATGGTTCCATTTATTACAATTACAATAATGTTTGAGACTGCTGTAGCATCTTTCATTGAGTCGTCTTGAAGAACACTAGCATCGGACAATTAAGCCTCCCCATCACCCTGTGAGGCCCTCAACTGGCGTTTTTCAGCTTTACCAACAGGGAAACTAGGATGCTGACGACTTAAAGGACTGGACCAACGCTATTAAAAGCCTCGGTGGCAGAGGTGGAAGCAGCAGCAGCAGCAGACCTCAAATACTGCCTTGCTCCAGTGCCATCACTCAGGTTTCCTGTCTAAACCCTCATGAGCAGGCAGGGGGACAGAACCACTCTTGAGTACACAGATTCATTTACAAACCAAGCTAATACAGTTTTTGATGCGACTGATCTGTACAGAGAAAGAAAAAAAAAAACATTGTTCCAAAGAAATTCCTAAGGCAAGATTTCCACCGTGTGAAATCCCAGTGAAAACCCTTCAGTAACACCCCTTGGGGGCTCCAAGAAGATAAAGGTGACAATTGCAGCTACCCTCAACACACATTCCTGTTGAAAACACCACCTGATGTGCTGTGGAATGAGATGGAGCTGATGCCAGGAAGTCAGTAAACCCCTTTAGGTACCATTCTCCACCTTCAACTCTTCCAGCTACTGTGACAGGTACCCCCTTCCCTAGATTGAGAGCACGGACTTACTGCAGTGCAAAAGTATCCACAGCCAGGGCAACACTGGTGTTTCACCATCCTCCCTCTATGGTCCTCACACAGCACCAAAAGCTGGACTTTGTTAGACGGGCGCATCAGTTCATACTTAACCACACTGTTTGTGCATCGGCCCAGCTGGAACAGGAGAAATTAAAGGAAATGAAATTACTGGAGACCAAAACACTCTCTGTGCTTGTGCGGAGGAATATTTTGCACACTGCCTTGATGAGCCCTGGCTTTTTCACAGTAATTCTGATGTGTGCCAGATAGCATTAGCAGTGCAGCAGGAAGCTGTGAAAGCTGCTCTCACAGGAAGAAACGCATCATTTACTAACTAACATGCATGTGGACCCTGAGTCGTTTGTTCCTTGCAAGAAAAAAAATCGTAACTGGAAATACGCAACAGCCAAGCAGCCGCAGAAGGGGCAGTCCCATGGGCCTGACTCACACAACATACGCTCTCCTTTGCCAGGAAGAGCGGGTGTCAGTGACCAACAGAACAAGACCATATGCACTAAATCTTGTTACTGTTCAGAAGTGTAAGTCACAGGAAGATAAAGGGAAAAATAATTGCTCTTCGTTGCCAGCGAAGTTATCGTCTGTACTGGTTCCAGCACTGGCCCCTGCCCAGACCACAGGGATGAACAGCCAGGCTTTCATGAGAGCTCAACTAAAGTCACATTTTGAGCATGTTTTCCAAAGGATTTCACCAATGTATAGCTCTGGGCTTAAAAAGCTGTCTTCTCATGCACCACCTCGTTCCGTTAATGACAGCAGGCTCCATAACTGGGGTTCACTTTTCCCAATCAGTGTTACTTGCTCTGCTGCATCAGAAGGATCAACGCTTCCTTCTGCTGCCCCCATTCATACATCTAGGACATTTTCACATCCCAGTTGCCACCTGCTAGCATGACGCAATGCTGTTTGGGTTCTGCAAGTCCCTCTTAACAATAACCTTGCTTTCCCCAGATGCTTGGCAAAGGAGATTTATAAACTGAAATATAAACGTGAAAGGCTGCTACAAGGAAGCATCCCTACACCAAAATCTGTGCATGCTTTACTGTGCGCTGCCACCATGAGCAGAGTCATCAGTCAGGAACACAGTGCCCTCTCATCACTAACAGACTGTCCCTCTAATCTAACTGAGATTTGCTGCTTTTTCCTCAACAAAACTAGACTTTCTAATTTTTTTTTAAACTCCACTTCTCCTGCAGAAGCAACGTTCCTACAGAGAAAGAGAAGGGATTTTAACCTAGGCTCACCATTTACCCCTAGCGCCCCTGATTCAACTTACCCAAATTCCAGCTGCAAAAGTCTACCTGTGGTTGTGACACCTTCCCTAGACTGATCACCATTAACACACAGACCCCAGAGGTTGCAGGGGTGGCAGGAGAGGACCCTTCCATTCATCTTTACTTATGAGCTGAGCAAATCTGATTAATATGTGAAGAACTGCACTGTCCATGTGAGAAAGTCCCTGCATTATTATGTCACAATATATATTTGCTAGAAACTCTAAAAAAGTACAAAATTATTAATTACTATTTTCCAACCATTAGAGAGTGCAGCAGGGTGCTCATAACTTACATTCTCCAAGGTCATGACAGTCTGGAGAACCCACTATTCACACGTATAATATCCTTCTAACATCTATGAGTCACTTATCCAACTATGAAAAAGAATCTAACATAAAGCACAGCCTTTGCTATTCCTCTCTCTGATTTATCCAGGGACAGAACTGTCAGGCTACCATATACATGAGAAGGAAGTCTTTCATATACCTTTTGTTTTTTTAGAAACCCTGGGGTCCCCCTCTCTCCTGTAAGTCTCCAGGGCATTCGCTTTAATGAATCAATTTTGCCATGCTTTGGAAATTTCTTTCTCTATAGGTACCAGCACGTACTAACAGAAGCACAGCTGGGCTGCAAACCTGATTATCCCTTTCTCCCTCCATCCACCCTTCGTCTGGGATCCTACAGGAGAACTAGGGATATTCTCACTCCATGTCCTACTACCAGCAAGTATCAGAGCACTGCAGTGTGACTGCAGCTTAGCTGAAGCTTAAAAGAAAGCCAAGTGCCTCCCAGTAAAAGGAACATCTACTGTGTGTGTTCCTGTCCCACGGTCTCACCTTCCAGACTCTGGGAGGGAGTCACTTCTGCCACTTACTTCCACACTTCTGGCACCAGTGGAGCCCAACTAGCCCAGCTGTGATTGATTGAAAGGCATCAAGTGCAATCATTTTCAGTCAGCCAGATCTGGAGGCTGTGCACGATTGCCAGGACATAGGAAGCTTTGTAACAGAAGCCTCTTGGGGGAGAAGGAGAGAGGGAGGCTGGGGCAGACTGAGCCGGCGGAGGGCATGCCAAGTTCCCGAAACTCAAGAGCTGGCTACAGAAAGGTTTGCATCAGCTCCTTCGTAGTCAAGGGAAACCAGCTCCAAGCTTCCTCTGATTGGATTTTCTCACTTTGATGCATGCTAATGTATTTTAGCCCACTTGGCCTGAAGTGTTTCTGTTACATCAACCTGATCCAGCCACACAGGCCAGGACAAGTAGGAGAGATCCACCCAGTGCCTCTCCAACTGCCATCTCCTCCCTTCCGAGTGGCTTCAACCCGACTGTGCGATACAGGCAAAGTGCTGGAGCTCTCAGCTTAGTAAGCGAGATGTTTGCCCAGCCATTCCTGCACACCAGCAGGTTCCCAGTCTAGCAGGCTGCAGAGCCCCTGTGTGACCTGACACATGTTCCCGGCGCAGCGTTTTATTCTTTATGTCCTTGTCCTCAGCAGGAAAGTCTGCAAGAAGCTGAAAGACAGGCTCTTACCTCATTATCCACACTCTCTGTGGCCATGCACTGGTTGTTAGCTAGCGTGGTGATCTCTCTGCTTTTGGGGGTTTCCATTCGACAGCTACAGAGGGGGACTTCCTGGAGACCATCTACTTCCATTGCTTCAGGACCATTGGAAAGACCTGGAGTACAGAAGACCAGTAAATGAATTCTGAAATTCTCCTCCAGGAGAAAAGATCAGTCCATCAACACCACCCATGTTCTGTGGCATCTTCCTATTCCATGCCCTGAAATGCTTTCAAGGCATTATGTAAACCCTGTAAAAAAGATGCCTTTCTTACACCAGTTGGAGTTTGCAAAAGTATCCTGTACTTTTCCAAGTCCAGCCACGCTACAGATGACTGTGCTGAAATGAAGAATAATTAAGAACAGTTTACTCTGAGAAAACCTCAACAACAAAAAGCAACGATGAGGTACAGATTTTTATCAGCCTGCCTCTCCTCCCCACCTGCCCCACAACACTGTGCTCTGGCACCAGAAAATTTGTAGGAAGCCACCCGGAGTTGGGAGATTTGAATAGTTAGTGGAGTGATAAATAGAGAAGATCAGGAAAGCACAAACTTCTCTTTGCAAAAGTTTACTACACAGATGGGAAAACAAAATTCCTGGGACTATCTGGTCTCAAGCCAGCCAAGAATTACTTATTTTGGAAAGAGAAAAAAACAGGGAAAAGAAAACAGCAAGATGCTCAGATGTTCTTGCCTTCTCCTCTTCTCTTTCTCTCAGATTTTGAACATTTTCAAATGTACTTAAAGGCGGATAATGGCTTTTGAGGGGGCTCATTGCCAGGTATGGGGGCACAGCATGAATGTTCATGTGGCTTGTCTGGATTCAAGTCAATTACTAGGTTGCCTGTGATTGCAAAGCACTGGTCTAACGACAACGGGGTTGGTTTTAGTCCTATGCTCCTATTCTAATCTTACACAGTCGTAACATCTCTTTGCAACGTTTTCATTACAGAAGCAAACCTTCAAATGTTTGCCCTTGGACTGATTCACCCTGAAATGTCCGGAGATTTCTCTACCAAAGCCTGCTATGGGATTGACTTCCAGTGAGAAGGAAGCGTGCTGCTCTTTTTTAAGCTCTTGAAAGGAGAGTTATTTTGTTGCAGAGTTTCAAAGATCAACTTAATTCCTGGGGGAGATTCCTCTTTAGCCACCCTGGCAAAGGCAGCACTCCCCCTGCAGTATCCTGGCCACAGCTACGACCCTATCAGCCGAGCACAAGCTCTTTTCAACTTATAAGGAGTCTCCTTTAGCCAACAAGTTGCAAGACCAAGCCTAGAGAAGGGATGGATATTTCCAGACATACAAGCATAGGGAAAGTCCTTGCAGTTTTCATGTAAAATCCTGTCAAGATCTTAAATGTTTAAGAGCTTTTTCTAGGACCACAAATCACAAAGCTCATTCTTTGCCTTCCAAGCTGTCACTCTCATAATCTTTTCAACATCCCGACACTCTGGTGAAAGCATCCCTCATACGTCTTGACCCTCCCTTGGTGGTGAACACTCCCACCCACTCTTTGATGCACCTGTATCAGAAGAGCCAGACAACCTTTGAAAGTGAAACAGTGACGGGGGACAGACGGATGGATCCAGGTCAGCCACAAGGCACTGGATCCAAGGTAAGTTCAGCACTGGGAACAGCGATGGGGGGCGAGCACCCAGGAACCAACGCTAGTCCCTCCTCTTCCTGGGGCTGAACAAGAGAATCCTGGGAGGCACTGGGGATATGCTAAATCAGCATCCTTCAGGGAAGGCAGGGGAGCTGCTGAGTGGGACAGGTGGGCTGGGGCAGCACCCTGGACCCCCTGCTGGGCATCCTCCCGAGCCACCGTGCTCCACCCGAGCCGGGCTCCCCATCCCCATCCCCATGCCTACCCCATCCCCAGCGCAGAGGGTCCCGGCGGCAGGGGGGCTCTGCAGCCCGGCCGGCCCCGCAGCCGCCAGGGGGCAGCCGGGCCCCCGCACGCCG
>VZTL01062312.1:56487-88799 GCA_013400535.1 Scopus umbretta | reverse complement strand
AAGCAAACCTTCAGATACTATCTTTTTTTTTTTTTTACCCATCTTGTTACCTTTCCTGAAGAAGAATCAGATCCAGCCTGCACTCCCAGCTCTCCCCATCCATCCCACAGCTTTCAGAGGACAAAGGCCGCTGAAACTTTCTTTTGAGTGCTGGGTGGCTTAAGTCAAAAAAGAATGACCACCTGAACAACGTCCACACCATGAGATGGGCCAGAGGTAGCTAATTAGAAACACTGGCACTTTCAGAATAATCAAAGACAACTTGCGCATTCCATTCAGCTGGTCAAAATATCCATACAAAAGCAATTGAGCATCACTCTGGGGTGGTTCTTCCTTTCCCTTACGCATCTAACCACACTCCCCAAGCTCATGGGACATGAGCCCACGAGGTCTTATACTCTAAAATAAAGGGAGTTCATGAACAAAAAATATTCCTTCAACATGCCAAGTACAAAGCCACCTCATATTTATTCTGCTGTTGAAGTGCGCATACCAGCAGTTACTGCCAGTGAGATTCAAGTTCACACCCTGGTTTATCACACAGCCCATACCTGTAAAGGAAGAGCAAGCTCTGCAGACTGCCTTATGGGCCTTAAGTCCTTAGCCCTCCACCTGGAAGGCTAATTTCTGTGTAGTTAGGCAACAAAACACAATTAGTTACCTAGCATACTGGCTTGTTTCTTTTTATTCCTCCGTCTCCTCTTGCGGGTCGGTTTCAGCCATGGACTGTCCGTCTTTCCTTTCCTCTTCAGCAGCTTCTTCTTGATGCTGGATTCCGAGCTCTGAATAACCAGAGAGGCCACATGAATGTAAGGCATGTCGGTATCAGCGTCCCAGCAGTCCTTTGCACACTTGCAAAAGAGCCTTCTCAAAGCTTAAGTTATGCAAAAAGGCCTTAAGGACTGGGAGTTTGAAATCAAGTGGTGCTAAGATGTCTTTATAGCACCCAAAAGGAAACACAAGCACACGTGTGGGTGTATTTCCTGTCATTTCAATAGTGCATGCTTCACTTTCTCTTCCATGTAGGCTCTTACACCACACTCATCGCAGTAGTAGCTGAGCACCTCCGTGCAGCAATGCAAGTATGCAGGCACACCATACTTTTAGCTTCTCCCCAGAAAAAGTTGGGGTTTTTTTTCACAAACTAAAACATTCACATTGCTCCACAGTCATGCTAGAAAATGCTAACAAAAATCTGCCTTGCACCTGAAGAGCCACCTTACAGTGTTAGGATGGAAACTGGGGAATTGAACTCTACAATAGCAGACCAGCCCCCTCCCTGAGCAAGGTACCGAGCATCACATCAGCATGGACTAAGCACGCAGCAAATATTCAGACACACATATGAATCTAAACAGGGTTCATTTGGTTTAAAAATTACAGCTCTCCAGGGTGGGTTTTCAAAGTCAACATTGAAACAGGGAATTGGGCACCCTAACCCTGTAAGGCAGTCTTCACAGCACCAATCATAAAATTCACATTCGAACTGAAACTGGCAGCTCCTGATGCTTATCCATCTCCCACTGAAGCCTATGAAAAACCTCCTGCTACCATTAACAGCGGCTGTATCTGGCCCTACCTTCATGGCCTACCTTGAGAGGAAGCTGATGCTGCACCATGCCCTGTTATCACAGTGAACGAAGCCGGGCAAAGGTGGTGCTGAGCGCTGACTCTCTGGGGCAGCTCTACGGCTTGTCTACACCGCTCCTGATAACCGTCCCCAAGCGTGGGCTCGGTTGTGCCCCGCCACGTGGCTTACACCAATTGCATCACGCTGCTTGTGGGGGAGAGGTTTGCATTTCAGCCAGTCTCTGTCTGGTGAACTGACTGACTCACCAGATATGAACAGAGCAAAAACCACCGTCTAGGATGTGGAGATATGACTTGGGAGTTTGGACTTGACTGCAAGTTCAACCCTCAGTTTGAGCTAACAGTACAGACTGGCCTCAGCTACCCAAAGAAAGGGGCAGGCTACACAGCCCCTGCTGCCTGGTCCTCTCTGGCTCCTGTAGTATCAGAGCACAAGGAGCAAGACTCTAAAGAGCTTCAACGATTCACCTGGTATAGTCATTTCTACCTTCAGCTCAAAACTCAAGGAAATGAAGCCAAGAATTTTCTGAAGGTGACTGAAGAGTTGGGGTGCCTTAAATGCTGGCTCCTCAACTTGAGGTGCTGCGGGAACAAAATTTTAAAGTAAAGTGGAGGATGGGGGAACAGAGACAATCAATGAACAACAATTTAAATAAAAATTGGGTTATATTCACCAGCCATTTAAAAACCACCAACAGCTGGTAAAAGTCTTGACATACCACTAAACAGACAACCTCTTAGGAGAGTGTCTGTCTGTCTGTCTGTGTGCTTTTTGTATGTCTCCCTGATAAGAGCTGCCGACTCATCTGGTACTATGAGGTGGCATGTCAATTCAATCTGAATTTAGGCTGTGGGCTGGGCCAATGTATTTGTGAACAACTCCACCTGGGCTCTGAAAAGGACATCCTGAGCTTCAGGTTGTTAAAACATTGCTGGCTCCTACCACTTGCCAAGTCTGCATCTAAAGAATTTAAGCACCCTTAAATATTTCTACTAACATTCAAATGATTAAAAGCAGTCAACACCTTGTTGAAAACAACAAACAAAAGATCATTAATTAGTATCAGAAAGCAATTAATTGTATCACAGATCAGGGTTAAGCACCTTGTGGAAAACAATACTCTGTGTGTGGGTGGTTTCAGAGAGTGAGTTTTGTCAAAGAGACATGAAACTACACCATCTCTCTCTCTGGCAGCAGTGCAAAGGGGAAATTATTATCAACAGGACAAAGGCTGAAAGATGCATTTAGCAGCCACACTTACCAAGTCAGACTCATCTCCATCTTCCTCCTCCTCCCCAGACTCTCCAGACTCCTGTTCCTCCTCGGACTCGCCATCATCAATCTGCAGCCACCATTTGCCCAAGAACAGAAAGAGTCAGTCAGGTCAAGTCATACCCCATCATCCTGCTGTGCTCCCCACCCAGCAGAGCATCCCCCCATCATCCTGCTGCTCCCAGCACCCAGAACCAGCCTGCACATCCACTAACAGAATTTCCTCTCCAGGACAAGAACTCCAAGGCTGTTAATGCACGTCATGATACATCCATGAGGACGGTACAGGGGAAAAAAAAGAAAAAAAAAAATCGACCCCAGCAGAAAGTTTTCCAATCAAATTTTAACTTCTGCGATTATCCAGAAACAGCTTCATGTACACACTATGTACCATGATTTGGGAAAAAATTAACTAAACCTATTTTAGTGCTTTACCAGTCTGTTACAAGCAAGTTTAGGAAAACATCTCTTACTGGTTCAATGAATCCTGTAACAAAATGCAGTGGGGGTTCTGCATGTATACTGGACCACAGACTTATGTAGCAAGGCTGAAACCGAGGGATAGGTGGGGAGACTCTCACAGGTGCAGTGGGGAGCAGGAAATGGTCATCAAAAGCCTCACTTCGCTGCTCGCTTTCTGCCATCACGCAGGCTAAGAAAACGTAGAAATTGCCTCCACTTGTGCCACTCCTACCGCATGCATACAAGCAGTGTCCCATCCCACTCCGTTGAGTCCTGCACAGGGCATGTGAATACCTTTCTGGCGTTGTCTGCATCAGATGCACTATCTTTAGAGGTCCTGTTATCATCTGCAGGAAATACAGCTGCCTGTTCTGCTCCATGATCATCCTCCTCCTCCAACTCATCGGAGTCTTCCTCTTCAGAGTCTACATCTATGCTTTCCCCATTCACGTGAGGGCTGGCATCACCCAGGTCCTTTTCACTCTGAAAGTTGTACAAGCACATGAGCCACAAAGACAACATCAATTCAGAGCAGCTGAATCCATCCCAGACTGCCTCTGTGCTAGGAGCCTTAAAGCTGCCAGGGGCTGGCTGTATATCCCTCCAGAGCTCTTCAGTGCTGCCAGCAAAGACAGCCTGAGAGCCTGCCATGTGTCACCTAACCCTGTTGACATGGGGAACGAGGAGCCACAAGGAGTCATTCCAGACTCATGGTTGTACAAGGCATTAAGGGGAGAAGGGCTGCTGGGCAGGAGCCTTCAGACAGACCCCTGCAATCTAATTCAAACATGGAAGGGCAGCTTCACCAGGGCACACCAAGGGTGCAAGTAGGTTTCTAGGGAATGGAAAGGGCCGTTAAATCAGAGAGGATTTTTACTCCACTCCACTCCACTCCACAAAAGCCTAGCACTGTTTTCCTTGAATTCAAAGACCAAAACTTAAGGGCATGGGTTGCAGCAAAAGCAGAATTTGATCAGGACTGAGTCCCTGTCTAAAGCTTTAAGTAACCAGTTGTTCTGCTGTATACCCTCAAGCAGCAACACTAGAGAGTTACCTTGAGGCCTCTGAAACAAAAAGTTTACCACATCTCCAATTCCACAGGACTCATGGGACAGAAGGGGAATATTCACTGGAAAACCTTTAAGAGTTGGTATCTGAACAGCCACCCTCAAAGAGCCATTTTCAAAGCAGCAAGGCTGCTACGGGCAGGATGCTGTCACCAGAGAGAAGATGTAGACTCAGAATGATTATGATGGTAACAAGCCAGCACATTCCTGCACCTATATGTGGGGTTGGTGTACCAGGACAAGGGACGTGTAAGATGACAACAAACATGTCCAGTGGGCTCAGTGCTACTCTCACCTTGGCACCCACAGAGGAATGAGTTATGCTCTTAAACATCTCAATCATTGTTCTCTGTTTTAACACTTTGGTCTTTTTCTTGGGAACCAGGCTATAGGTTCCCATTCTCCGCTTTTTCTTCCGAGATACTGCAGCAGCTGGAAAAGAGAAGCAAAGGAAAACTGAAGTTTGCTCAGGAATAAAAAGAAGGGATAGAGAGTAGAGGCTGTACTGAATGAAACCACATTTGAGGCCACTATCTGAGATAAAGGCTTCCCACTCCAACTGATTTATATACAAATCAACCAAAAGATGACACACACATACGTGCAAACACAGAAAGAGCTTTCTGCCAGTGCTGCAAACCCACCCAAATTCTGAGTATCTTCTCTATGCTCCTTCTGGCCCCTACATCACCATATACAATACCAAATCCTTAAATTAGCCTGCATTTGGCAGTGTTGCTGATGCCGTAGCAGGCTGAGTAGAATCCAGCTTGCTCAAATAGATACTGCAAGGCTAATACTACCAACTTACAATGAAAGCAATCATACAGTAACTGAAGAACACACAGGGAAAAAGTACCTTAAAAAAAGAGCCATTTACCATTTAACCTCATTTCACACCTACTATGGAAGTTTGTTTGACTCCTTTCACTACTTTGATCGGGTCTTAACTTGTTAAGTCTCCCTCCTGACCTTCTAATCAAATCAGTCATCACACCTCACTGCCTGATGCTGCCTTTGGTGAATACACATCAGAGAGAAGCTTAGAGCAGGCTCTTTTAAGAATAGCATACAGCATGGAACAGCCAGCTACAGCGCCAGTATAACCATTTTCAGCTGTACAGGCTGTTCCTTCAAAGCATTTCTTTGTCTCTCACTATGATGAGATTTTGCCAATAACGTATGAAAACACCTCTCAAAAAAATCTGTTAACCCAAATAATTTTATTTATAAGGCTGGAGTTCATGGTAAGCAGTTGTTGTGGTGATATACAAAGTCCTTCAGAATTGACAGAAACATCAAAACATCTTCAGAATATCACATGGGAAGATGGGATGAAAGTGTCTCCTCTAACAAAAACTTAGCAGAAGAGTGATCCTCAGCGTAGTGGTGCCTGACAGAGCATGCCTACCTGCCCACACCGCTTGGGAGGGGCCTGCACCCCATGAAACAAGGCAGCACAGGAAGGACTGCCTGGCAGGTGCTCCCTGCAGTTGAGCAGGAAACTGGTGGACTTCACTTGGGAAGGCTACTTTAACAAGGGACTGCAAGAATGTACCCTATACAACATCCAGAGGTGACCAGAAGGGAGTCCAGAGGATACATGCATCACGGTTGCAGTGCAACGGTCACTTGCAGAGAAGTGGCTAGATGAAACAGCATCTGTCAGACAAGGTCTACGGCAGCAGACCTACTGATGCCAGGAGGAAAGTAAACTCTGAAGGAGATCGAGTGGGAAAGAGGTATTAACAGAGGATTCAGTCCTTGTTAACCTGCCTCATCTCCCATCCAACCACATACACAAATGGCTTAGAGGTGGGTGATGTTAGGAATTTTAACTCTGTCCCTTCTACCTGTCTGCGACTTCGTGGTGGCCACATAGCTCTGGTTCTGAGGTAGTGACTGGTGAAGGCCCGGGAGAGAGGGTAACGGCAATGGCTTCCCGAACTCCAGGATGTTTTTGTTGCCTTCCTCCTTGGATTCTTTTTGATCTCTGCTGTCTCTCCCATCTTTGGGGTCTTTACTTGCATGCTGAAAAACAAAATGCAGTTAATTTGAACCTCTGCATTAAATACAAACAAAACAAAACAAAAATTTAATTCCTTTCTCCCAAACATCAAAAGACAGGACCACACGTTCAAAGCAAAAGCACACAGCCCCTCCTCTAGCACGTTACTTTGCCTAAAGACTGCAAGAACACTCCCAGTCTGCTGCTCCTTCATTTGTTGAAGGCTGTTGCCTTTGAAGGTGAAAGACTACCTCGCAGAGGCAGAGTGGCAGATCCAAAGCAACTGCAGATAAGGAAAAGGATCAGACACTATTTATACAGACATTTGGTTGGCTCTGGAGAAGACCAATGAATGCAACAAATGCACCTATTTCCTGAAACAAGCCCTGAGTGCAGCTGTCACATCAAGCATGCATGAGAACAGAGTCTTGCAGAGACATTTCGGAAGAGCAGGCAACAACAGGAAA
Source organism: Scopus umbretta (assembly GCA_013400535.1). Classification (NCBI taxonomy): domain Eukaryota; kingdom Metazoa; phylum Chordata; class Aves; order Pelecaniformes; family Scopidae; genus Scopus; species Scopus umbretta. Next base: position 81,932 of record VZTL01062312.1, on the reverse strand, counting down.
GAATCCTTCCTTTTGGACAGCATTTGGCACAATTAGGGTTTTGCAAAGGCTGTGGTCTCCCACCTCTAGGCTAGCACACAACAAAACACGAGCAAAGAAGGTATTTGCCTGGCACTGTAGGTTCATCTACAGTGCTGCCGCAGCAAACACCTGCCTGAGCTTACCTTAAACCAGCTAGCACAGGTACTGCCAACCTAGCTATTGCAATACCAAACACAGGGCAGGCTACAAGCTTCTACTGAAAGTCTGATCAGGCTCAGGAGAACTCAGGCAAAAAGACCAGAGAGCAGTAAAAACACTCTTTTAAAGTCCAGGTTCAGATAGGCACACTTAGACACTGCTTTCAAGCAACGTGACCTTGTGAACAAATGGGGAAGAGACTGATTCTCCTAATGATGGCTCTGCCATGTGCATACTGCTTGCAGAAAGCGAGGACTTGGTTGCAGACAGAAAAGCTATAATGATAATCAAAAATGACCTGCATAAAGAGGCCATCAAATTGCCAATGATCCCTGCATCAAGCCCATAACTTATGGCTGAATTGCCACATCTTTTCTTAAAAGGCATCTAGTCTTGGATTAACAATTTCAAAGATGACAAATCTACCATATCCTTTGATATGTTGTTCCAATGCTTAATTGCTCTCACTGTCAAATAATTAAATTCATTATGCTTTTTCAACTAAATTAAAAAGCCCTGCATCATCAAAAATTCTCACTCCAAGTAGATACTTATGGACTATGATCAACATATTTTTAAACTTTCTCTTCAATAAGTTTAATAGAATGGGCAAATTAAGTGTCCGTAGGATGATTAAATGGACATTGGATCACTCCTGAGACTGCTCCCAGTTGTTCTACCCCTTAAAAAATGTACGTCAGGAGTGCTGGGCACAGTGTGCCAGTAATAGTCTCAACAATACTATTTATACCTCTTAGAAGTCCCTAGTTTATAGATCCAAAGGTTAACAGTAACTCTTGGCTACAGGATTGTTCTGAGAATGCCCAAGTCCCCTGGAACATCCACTGCTTTCCATTCTTAACTTAAAATTAAGAGAAATGAGCTTGGGAGAGGCAGATATGTTGCAGAGCTGCCTGCAACAAGTGTATATAAGGGCTGTATTTTTTGTCCTTTAAGTGCAGGCTCTTGCAATTGATCTCTGATAAAACGTGCTGTTACTCCCAAACGTCAAGAGTTCACATTCAGACCATGCCAGACTGTTTGGAAGAACATAATCAAATTTAAGTGAAAAAGTAGTATGTTATTAGCTTGGGGTTTTTCTCTCCCCCTGTAATTACAACATGGAAATAAATTAAAAATTTTCAATAGGGCTGCATGACAACTGTTAAATGTGACTTTTTCATGACAATTCCAGTAAAGAAGTTTTTTAAAATCAAATTAAGCCTTGTGAGATCTGGATTATTACATGGAGGCATATTGCAGCAATGCTAAAGAACAAGAATTCCTGCAGAGAGGTGACCAGATCTCTCAGGAAGCCTGATGGCATGGAAAGCTGAGCAGGCCAGAAGTAAAACACACATATATGTATCACACACTTATGTAAATAATCATAGGCCTAAGGATTGTAATAAAAAGGATCATTAAAGATTTGAAAGCACTCATATGCTCAGTCCACAGTTTTCTCACCATCTTTCTCCATTCTTAGCTAGATAAAACAGTTACATCTTTGCTGTTTGTTATTAAATTTTACCCTTCCAGCAAGTAGAGTGTTTAGTGGATGAAACTTTATTCTTTTCCCATTTCTAACGTCTCTGAATTCTGCCAGTTCCTTAACTCAAGCCTGAAGCTACAGCCCATCCTGCTCTCCTACACTACTCTTTTATGCTCTGCTCTACCTGCTCCAAATTTAAACACTCCCAGAAAAAAACGCTTTGCTAATCTAGCACATTGGTCTGCTGGGAAATTTCTTCTTCCTTAAAATCCCATCACACTGGCTAAGAGCTGGTTCAAGCATACCTGGCCCCTTCCTCGCAAAGATATTCTGCATCCTTTGCTGCTCAGGTTACAATCAGCACCTGACACCTCTCTGCAGAGGAGAGTGGGCACGTTCAAATAAAAGAAGCAAAGGCAAAAGACAGATTGTGCATTTGGGAGTGGGGCGAGTGGGTGCTAGACTATTTGGGGCACAACAGACTCCTATCAAAGGAAAATGGAAACAAAAAATTACAGTGATCCATTTAAACACAAACCTCACAGATCCACCTGCAAACCCCCAGCACCATCAGAGGACTTGTTAAAACACTGCACATCCATCTAGCTCCGCCAGGGAAAAGGCTGTCCCAAGGAAAACCTCAGACAAAGGTCTCTCCTGCAGAACAGGGAGCACAGGCAGAGCAGCCACCTCCGGTCCTGCCACCCCCATGAGCTATGTGGTCACTGGCACAGCTCATTGCAATTGATGCTCCTATCATGTGCCACTTTCTTCCATTTTCATGATGGATGGGTTCCTCTTGCCCTCCCCATTCCTAGCACAAGGCACAGCATCAGTCAGGTATCTAAAAAAGTGCTTGCAGCCCAGGAACCATCTAAGCAAACTTCTGCTTCTTGGCTTACAGCCTCTCTTACCTTCCCCCAGCAGAGGACACTTGTGCTGGCAAAGCATAAACTAAGGGGGTTGCCAATAGCAGGTGCTTCAAAGACCCCAATGGAGCTGATCACTAGTCAACATCTACTCATCCACTTTGCTGTGACAAACCATAACACATTTCTGCTATGCTTCCTGAAGATCGAGCATCCTCTGCTAAAGGTGGAAAATGTGAGACTGGCAATCCAGGAAAGCGATGCATGGCTTCAGTGGTCTGTTGGGCATGTACTGATCTGCTAAAAATACTAACAAGGGTACACACGCTTTGAGTTGCCTGCATTTTTAACTAAGTGGACTCCTCTGATCAGAAACTGGGTGAAGATCATCCCCCTTCACTTAAACCAACAAACATTCAAGAGAGCAGAGGTGCTTTCATCTAACACCTACATGGGCTCCACTGCAAATAGCAAAATTAGAGGTGAGAAGCACTATTCCTGACCCTAAATAAACTTCATTGCTGCTGTATGTTATCCCTGTCCAAAACAGCCATGGTCTTTTTCTTTTTTCCCCTATTATACTTAGATTTTTAACAGTCAAGCACAGTTCTGTTTTCATCTACAGATTTAGAGAAGTTCAGTGAGGAGAATCACATGCAAAGGCAACTCCAGGATACAGTTTGAACTCCCTGTGTTTGCATGTTGTCTTAACCACCACATACATGTGTGGACCACTGGAGGCCAAGAAAGGACCAAAAATGATAGAGAAAGAAATTGCATTGCTAATGTCTTCATTTCTCGTAGCTTCTCATATGGTATCAGCTCATCCTACACAAAAGGCTGTAAAGTCACTATTTCGTGTTGGGCATTGCAAGGAATAGTCAAGAAGCTGAAGACAGCTATTCCAAGGCTCAGGCCAATGTTTCCAGAGATGCTTGTGTCTGGAAACAGCAAAAATGGGACCACAACTATGTCCAATACCACTGTGAGAAAACTAATCAAGAAAACTTCTTAGACTGAGACAATAACACAATATTTTGTGTTTATAAAAATTAAACTCAAGTGTTTTCTACATTTTAATGGGATTGACCATGTTTCTATTATTGGCATGGAAGTCCCCCTACAGCAGCATGGTGAAGTTACTAAAAATGGCAAAAGATATCCTTTTTTTTTCATTCCAAAAGCAAATACACAGAACAAACAAACCTTACTAATTAAACCTCTCATTCGTTCGACAGACTGCACACAGCATCATTCCCACAGCCCAGCAATTAAGAGGTCTTTCCGTTACCAAAGCAAGCAAGCTAGCAACAACCAAAACCAGACCAGAATTCCATCTGTGTGTTGGTGCAAGGACACCGGCAAAGGTCCTGCAGGTCCTGCTTCAGAGAAGGGCAGTTTTGAAGAGCACCGCAGAAGGACTGCTGTTCGCTCTCGACACCTGAAACCATCTCCAGCTTAGACATATGAGCTGTTTTATTTCTCTTAAGGACTTTCATCTCCGGCACAGTACGAGCTTGAAACCAAAGCCAGCTAGCCAGGAGGACTAAACTAACCACCACTGCCACTGGGCAACACGGCAGCTGTCACAGAGCAACCCTTTTCTCTCCATCCATCAGTCAGATGCGGAGGGGTAACGAGATTTGTACCAAGGCACTGCCTTTGAACAGCACAAAGCAGGAGCTCCCAGGGGTATCTGCCTCTAACAACTGGTGAATGATATTTAAGCAAGAAATACCAGTCTGCTATAAAAAATTTATCACAAGCAGATGACAGTGCCTGTAGGAGCAGTAGTGGTGCTACTCTCCCTTTCCACCACTGCTGCAGAATTATAGTTCTCACTACTGAAATTCACCGCAGCTGCCAGGGGATCCTGACCCCTGCCTAAGCCTTACCTTGGAGCAACAAAAAGAAACCTGCAGGGCTTTGGTCTTCATCTAGATCAGACATGCTGCAAGGCTGACCCACCTGTTAACACCCTTTTATCTGCAGACTGACACATGCTCATTTGGAAGAGCGATTCTGGTGTGACTTGATTACAATTGCACTGATTTGTGTGCGGTCACATATCTGCATAAAATCATACGGGTTTACGCTGCCAGGCAGACTGTGCTAAACCAAGCTACAAACCTGCATTTGAAGGGTTTCAGAACCAGTGTTGTTCAGAGGTGTGGACGCTGCCAGGCCAGGGGAGACCCTACTCTTCGTCCCTGTCCCATTCTGGATCAAGCAGCTCGAGGGAAGGGAGTGTCACACATCAGTCAGAACGAAACAGGGTAGCTCAAACCAGTTTCGATAGCAAGCCTCCTGACAGAAGTACGTCTGCCGGGGACCTGGGACTGGGACGGTTATTTCTGTGGGCTGTGGTTGGCAGCTGGGGCAGCCACCTTCAGCCAGCACGGCCATGTCAGCAGTGCAAGCACAACTAGTTAAATACGAAATTAAAAGTACTGCACAATATACATTCGCTTTCTCTTTCCCTCTGCAATAAACCCTCTATATAAGAAGTCCAACGGTAGTCTGTGGTCTCGTCACTCCTGAAGGAAGTTTTCCATAGGGGATATTTAACTGTGGCCAAGCTTGCACACATGGATTTCACACTTTCAGTCCATCTGTGCACACCTGGGTACCCCTCTGGAGAGGGTCCTTGATGGGTGCACCTTCTAGGTTCAAAGAAGCTGACAGCAGCACTTGCAATCAGATGGAGAGCTCTATTTCACTGTGCCCTTTACTATTCTCCCCTCCCCCCCCCCAGGAGACAATATCCCTATCACCATTAGGACCTGACCTTTACTTTGAGTTTTCTGCACGTTAGAGGGTCTGAGCCTGCTGAGCAATCCCAGACGCTTGCAAACCACCAACTGCCACCCCGCTGGCCCCGAGAGATGAACACAAGACGATCTTAGGCCAGGAGCTCCTGCAGAGCAACCCACAGACCACATCAGCACACCACTGCAGTACTGCTGGGCAGCAACACAGAAAATAATACTTTACAGCAATATCAACACCTGGATACACACAGAATGAAAGGAGCTTACCGCTCCTGGGATCAGATATTTAGTGGCAACACTGCTTAAAGGTATAATTTCATGAATATTGGTAGAAACACCAACATAAGCAAAGAGTCTTCTGCTCCAAGCTCTTCCTTGCTGCCCAGGGTTTGTCTCCCCCAGTTAAAATTGGTACTCTATGTTCTGGGCCCACACTGTGAAGCAGGCAGAGATACTAATTTCACAGATTTTTGCACTATTTCTTCTGACAGTTCAGTTCCCCTGACCCAGTCCTCCACACAGCATAAAAAAATACCACCAGAGACACACACCTCAAACTGCAGCCTCATGGTCACCAAGTAACAAACAGAAACCTAACCTGGGATTCCCAATTCAGCCATCTGTTCCTCCTATCTCAAGAGATAGCTATGGGATGCTTTCACTACCTATTATCCTTTATACCTTCCAGACATGTCTTAGTGACATTAAGCTGAGAAACGGGTTTCTGAGTATCCGGGGCCTTCTCCAAGCTCTGGACACACACACGCACTTGCCTTTCAGTGTGTTGCCTGGTCCTAGAAACTTCTGGGTTCTTAACAGGGTTGCAAATGGATTAAGAAGGAAAGAAATAAATTCTCCTAAGGGTGCATCATTTGCGTTACCACGCTAATCAGAAAGGAAGCAGAAATGATGTTGTCAACAACTATTCTGAGGTCTCTGTTCAAAAGCCACCTTAACATGCGACAACATCAATTAAAATTGTCACCTGTTTCAGATTCAGCTTCGATCCCAATTCAGGAAGCAACTCCTAAACAAAGAAAAAACTGGTTAAATTTGTGAGAAAATTTTCTTCTTCCTTTCAAAGACCAATCCACATGTGCAGGAAAAGGCTACCAAGGTCCCCTGACCCTACCGGATTACAGAAAATAATTTTTTGGCCTCAGTGGGTTTCTGCAGGAGTCAGGGCAAAGGAACGTTTACACTTCGCAGGCAACAAAATACCTTCCCCCACCTCCTTCCTCCAGGCAGTATATGTCTGCAAGAACAGTCTACCAAGAAAACAAAATGCTCTAAAAAATATAAGCAAAGAAAATGACTGTGTCCTGTAACATCAACTTCTGGGTGATCTCCACAACTTATTTCCTGGAATACAGCACCTGCTATCATGGTGTTTTTGAAGGGGAAAAGGTGTGAATGTGGAGGTTGGTGCGTGAAAAGTTACTGCAATGCTGTGTTGATGAGCCTTTTATAAGCAGCTCAACAAAGAAATAATCAGGATAGAAAAATGACAACTAGCAAGGACTCTGCTACTCAAAAGAAAATAGCATGTAAATTTGAAAGACAATGGGGAAAAATTAGGTAGCAATTATCAGGAACGCTGAACAAAACAGATGTTTTATTGTCTTGCAGAAATGAGATCCGATCTTGGGTTCACATTCAGATGCAGAGGCTTGAGCAGAGAACAGGAGAACATGGGAACAGCCTATTCTCATGACCCTTTTTGTGAATTTTGTTTCTCTCCCTATTTTAAGCCCAAGGGAAATGGCCAGAGGTGCTGAGCACAGGCTATGCACTTTCTAGAGTGGCTCAACAACTGCATGCTTTGGTTTTTGAAGCCACTGTTACCGTGTGAGCAAGTAACGATCAACAGCACCATCACAGCAACTCCTGTAATGGAGCACTGCAAGCATTCACAAATGTTGCACGCAGCTTTCTAGAGACAAACCCTGAAGCCCAAGGGGTTGCGTAAAAATATTGTTTTGATGTATCATAAAATATGAATGAGGAAAACACTCCCTCCTAAGCTAGCAGTCGTCCTTCAGAAGAGAATTGTCTCTTTCAATTGCTCAGCCCCAAGGGATCTCTCTCTCCCTGTCAAATTCCACACGGGTCTGGGGGCTTGCCCGGCCCAATTTAAGAGCACCACAGGCTGCTGGAGGAAAGCTGCAAGCCAGTTTTGGTTGCAAAGCCTTGTTTGGGTAAGAGACAGCCTTATGTGAGATTTTCTTTAGGCTGCATTTATTGCATCTGGGATTCCCCACTTGCTAGCCAGAAAACACAGCAGAGGTGCTAGAGTGAGAGAATTCAAATGCAATCAGGGGAAGACAGCGGGGAAATTAGCGGTTTGGGAGAATGGTTGTGAAATCATGGCAGGCATGGTTTCTCCCCTGCTATTGAGGCTGGGTGCCCACGAGGTTTGTAATCTTGATGTGCTCTTTGGACTCCCACCTGCTTCCGGAGGCACAGGTGGTGCCGCAGCCAAGGGCACCTTTCCCCATCTGTGGCTGGCTAGGTGCCACCCATCTTTTTTTTTATTCTCTTCCCCTCCTCCAGACCACAGTGATTCACAGCTTTGAGTCCTTCACATCATATTATTGCTTTGCTGCAACATGTGGGTGACATCTGAGGATCACTTTGCATTTGCTGGTCCATAATATACTGGTAGGTAACAGCAATCCATTTACAAAGGTGCAGCAGCTTCCTATTTATTTCTGGGTATGACTCACATTGTCAATCAGGGCTCACAATCCTTTCAGTGACCTAGGTGCAGGATACCTAAAGGCCAGTCTCTCTCCATCATTAGACATAGCACAATGAGAGGATCTAGCTCACTGTAGCTAAATATAGAGCATCACAGTGCTCTAGACCAAGTGCTTGTAGTGGAGATCTGCCTGTTCCAGTATCTATTCCCTATCTTTTGGTTATTTTTTTGGTTCATTTGCCAAAGAACCAAATTTGGTCAATGACAAAGAAAAGCCCGTTTCTGTTCATCCTACTATAACATGAACGCACCACACGACTTCACATCTCCTTTTGCCTCCTAAAAAACAGGTGGAGCTCTGTTTTATTAAGTGATGGTAAATCCACCCGTAAGGATTCTGGAGTGAAGATTTTTGAACAAGTTGCATTAGTGCAGGCAGCATACAGATAGAGAAAAAACATCATCTGGTTTACTACTATAATGATTCGGCAATGCAATCAAGTTGCCTAACATATCAGCTTCTTGACAGCTTCCAAGCTTAGGACAAGCCTCAAGTTAACATGCTATGCCTAATTTCCTTTGGGTCGAACTTATAAGAAATCTAATTTGTTTCACAAGCAGCTCTGGATTCCAGCAGACGGCTGATGCCAACAGAGAAGGCCACTTAGTGTCTTGCACAGATCTGTTGGAAAGGTAATTGATGAATTACATATTTAGAAACACATTGGGGAAGAGAGCTGATGGTGATCACATTACTCTATTTTAACACCTCTATCTCTCTGTAGGAAGAGAAAAAACAAAAAAACACACACACACATATATTAAAAAAAGAAAACAAACAAAAATCAATCCACTCAGTGGGACACCTCTGAGTTATTTGTGGTCCCATGCAGCAAGGTATCCCTCTCAGGCACTCAAAGAAAGCCAAGGGCAAATGCATCAGCAGCAGCAGCAGCACTGACTGCTGGGCATATACATTACCAGGCTAGGGGTGGGTTTAGGCATTGTCTTCCGTGCTCTGTGGACCTTGACTTCTGTGTTAGCAGCCGTGGCTTTTTTAGCATCTGTGTCCTTACTGCCCTCCCCGAGCTTGGTTGGCATCGTGGCTTGCATCTGAGAAAAGGAGCCCACAGTTCTCCCTTTGCTTGCTCCTCCTGGAAGGGTTTTTGCAGCATGGCCGGTGAGAGAAGCAAAGGTACTGGTAGTCCTTAGAGGTTGCTCCTGTGCCATCTGCTTGGTTAAAATATATCCATTGCTCCCTGTTACAGAAGTCTGTGTGAAGTCATTAGCTTTCATATGGTTTTGCTTCCCAGTCTCGCCATCTCTTTCAGAAATGCCATTTTCTGCTATCCTATTTAATTTAGTACTAGAGTCCTGCTGGCTCACTTTTGTATTGTCCTGAGTGTTTTTAGCTGGGTTTGGGTGGCTACCAGCTTCGCTGTGCTCACAGGAACCGTTGGTTTCACCGTCTACTGCCATTTTTGGTTCCCCCGCTTGCTTTTCTGTAGCACTTTCATCTGCAGCCATGGCATTAAACCCTGGAGGGAGGATAAGGAGGAAGAGAGAAGAAAGAAAAGGGTCACAAACAGTATCAAAATTCCAAAGAGAAGGTACAGCTACATACAATAGCCAATGAAGAGCACACCTCTCCCCCAGAAAACTGCTCGCGCGTGCTCTCTCTCTCCCCCCGCCCCCCACATCCATTTAGGTTGCTCACTCACCTACCTGACTGGCTTGCCTGGATCCGCAGATGGTGAAAACTGGGGTGGGTGGCTCAGTTGAAAGCAGTGCACTCATTCTCACTTGCCTCAGCTGCAGATGTGGCCATTTAATCCCAACTATGGATTTTTCAAGGTAAATATTATCTTTAGCTTTTCCAATAACTAATTAGACCATATGTCAACACCTCGCATGTCAAACAAAATGCTGCCCAATCTTGCATTCAGATCACTGGCAAAGCCTTTCACAATGCCAGACTGACACAAGAAAACCTTGCTGGTAGGGCTGTACAGGTAAGTTATTGTGACATAGACACAGCTCACAAGCAAAATGTCTACGTCAGAGCTCTGTCGCTAAATGAAGTGTCACAAGGAGTTAAACTCCCTGGCAATCAGAGCTCTCCTGGAAATGTTGTCCAGTGGAGACCGACAGGCCCCTTCACCAGGATGAAGCAGCACAGGAGCAGGATTCCCGGTGTCATTTCAGAGGCAATAACCAGAGTAAACACAAGGGCGAAGCATGTTAAATGCAATTTTAGACTAAAATAATTACATGATTCAAATGCAGAGAGATTTTTGCAGACTGACTAAAAGCTCACGCACAGATAAAACAGGAGTGTGCATGTAAAAAGTTTTTCTTCCCTCCCTTCCAGACATTCCCGTGCTCTCCCCATCAATGAATTTGTCCCATCAGAGATTTAAGACCTGAGCTGAAAAAATCCAAGTACGAACGCTATGTACTTGCAGAAAGGTTTCCGACATGACAAACTAGCAGCTCCCTAGGCAACCACGAGTGATAACAATTCACTGGCATGTTCAGTAAAATTATTAAATCAACCTGCTGTTAGGAATTCCTTGTATTGTTTTCCTTCCAGAGGCCAGACAGTTATGAAAAGCATCAGAAGTACCACCAGTGAAAGCTTTGTCCAAGTGGGCTGTCAAAGCAGGCAGGACTGATTTACAACCAGCTCAAATCAAGGCAATTTTTGCCTACAGTATTGAGAAGGGCCCAGAGTCAAACTGGAGGACAGCTTTGCAAGCCAGACCAGCATGCTGAGTATCAGCATCTCACTTCACACTGCTCTTGAAGCCCAAACACTCAAGGAAAACAATATTCTGAATGTCTCTGCTGACCTGGCAAAAACCTGATGCAAGGCTAAAGCATGAAGAAGATCATGCAGGATGTCAAGTCCCACACACTTGGGCTAACGGTTCAAAGCCAAGCTCTGCAGGGCTTTGCTGTGTGCCCCTGAGCGCTTTGCAGCTCAGTGCCAACACCAGCAGGGCTGGGTGAGTCTGGAGGAGTAGCGCTGCACAGCTCACTGGAACAGCTCTTCCCACAAAGCACCAGATTCCCTTTCCATTTTGCGGCAATTGGGAAAAAATCTCTCCCCAACCATTTGAGGGCCTACCCACCCCCTTCTTTCCACCCCTTTTTAATGCATTCATTCAATTAATCTCCTTACCACTGGGGTGACCTAAAAGACCCATTTGATATTGATTTCTGCACAAACAGCATTTGCAGATCTAGTCTCTAAAACCAATGCATTCTAGTACCCACGACAACCATATTACTCCCCCAAATTCCCATTTTTTGGTGCTCACCTGGGATTTAAAGACAAACATTTCCTGCATCAAACTGAAAGCCCTCTTAGAACTTGTCAATACATTCAGACCATCCAATCCAACCTCTGGCTTGAAGCATGGTCAATGCTGAATTCAAACCAGGTTGGTCAGGGCTCTGTCCAGCTGGGTCTCAAAGACCTGCTCCAGTGCTTGACTTGCTCCAGCCTAGTCCCACACATAAATTACAAGAGGGACAGCCTTAGTCCTGCCCAGTGTTTTCAACTGAAAGACACAAATGTTGGGCACTAAGCATCTTACTGGAAAGTGTCTTCAAAACCTGATGATGAGTGGTAACTATTCCCCCGGGGTTCAACTCTGGCCGTTCTTCCTGATGAGACACCTGCATTCAGCAGTCCATTCCCCACCAAACCCAGGCAGCCCAGCCTGCAATTGCCTCCCACATGGGCTCTGCCAGCTCAGAGCCTCCAAAATGAGTGCCTAAGCCTCCAAAAAGAGCAGACACGCCACCTCCAGTAGGCAGTAATTGAGTGGCTCTCCAAGCACAACTCAAAGTCATCACCTCCATCTGCTGCCCCCCCCCCCCCCCGCCACCCAGACCACCTTCTGTGTACTGAAAGCTCTGATAAGATGCACAAGGGTTTGTTTTGGATAGCAACAGCTCTGATTGGGAAAATATAAAGTGTTGGTTTTTTCACTGTTCTTTAACTACTTGAAAAGTCTTGGTCAGAGGGAGCCAACAGCTATGCCCTTATTCTTTCAATTCTTGTTTCTCTTTCTGCATTTGGTGTCAAAAGACTGTGCTGTGGCCATTAAAACAATTATTTCAGCAAAGTCAGTGCCAGAAGGAAACAAAAAATGAGCTCCCTAAACACAGATGGAGGTTTCTAGTGCTCAGCACTACACACCTGGCTGAACGAAGCCTTCAATATTTGTTGATTTAAATATTGCGCACTCCCACCAGAGCAGCCAAATAACTTCAGTGGCTGACTATTAGATAAACTGTATAAGCAGAGGGCAAGAATTGTTCTACCTGCCATGAAGGCAACCAAAACAAGGTAAATTAGAGCATTGCCTTAGGGGAGAGAACAACTGCATTACTCCAGAAAGCGTCACAGACTTCATGAAAAATCCATGAGGCTAAAATTAAAATCCTATGTACAGTTTTCCCAAACACACGCATTCTCATTAAGTGTGCAAAATGCAATCTGGCTGTGGAAGTGCCATCAATCCCCCATAAACAGGCACCAGACTTCCAAATCTGTACGACTTGAGATTCGATAAAACAAAGATATGAAATTTCATAGTCCCTGAAATTGCACAGAACTGGAGAACTTGACAGCAGTCATCAGCGCTATGGTTTTAATTTAACGGGATTACAGCACCCACTCTGCCCTGCTGTAAATGACTGCACGCATTGCAGGGCAAAGCAAGGTCCTACAGCTTCCAGCTCCAGCCCCAACCAGTGGTGCTGCCACCGCTCAGCAGGCTGAGTGAAATGCATTGCAGAGTGTCACAATTCCATGCCTAACGGACACGCATCCACACGACAAAAGCTGTTATGCCAAGTGGCATCACATGACTCTCTGGCTGGCAAGAATCAGCAGAGGCCAAGGACTGAATGGGAAGCGAGACTGCGTCCCTCTCCAGACTCCGACAGGTCTGAGACACCATGAGCAAGGCTGTCCTGAACTGCTGGGGCAGGCTTCTTTGGGGAAAGATCATCTCCAGCCTCCTGCTCCCTTTTTTTGGCAGCACTAAAACAAATTCATAAATCCTTTGTAATAGCACTGTTTTCTACAAACTGAGTTCCTGTACAGTACAGGGCTCTTGTAAGAAGTACCACAGCCAACCCACCGACTGCAGGAGCTTGTCATCCCAGAGGCCTACCTGAACATCGAATGAGAGAGACTCCCACAAAGAACTAGTTTATGTCACGAGCTATGTTTTTCAGTAAGATGTTGTAACCCAGGTAACCTAAAGTGGTTATCACAACCAAAATACCTGGTCTGGTAATGGGAAAATAGGAATTGATGTCCCAGGCTAGGCTACCGCTCGAGTCACCATGATGCTCTGCCTCTGACTCGGTGCTCCATCCTTGTGTTAACAGGACACATCAGCAAATCTGTCCATGTTCAACGAGTCTTAGGTACATCAAGCGCACTTTACAAGTATTGCTGAATAGACATAATTCAATATACATTTATGCTTTTGCTGAAATATGGCCTATAGACAGGGATGGGAACACAAACTAGAGACAGTAGGAACCTCACAGTGGAGAAATACTGAATAAAACAGCCTACAGAAGCTCTTCAACAGCACCAGACAGCTAAAGAAATACTTGTCCCTGACATGACCTTTTAATCTCCCCTTTTCTATTATAAAAAAAAGTTTCACTGCAAACCTACGAAAATCTTGATTTCAAATACACCTCATAGCACTGAGTTATCTTCTTAAAAATGATGTTCAATCCAAGCATTTGGCATGAACTTAAAATGCCGCAAGGTGCAGGATAGGTAACTTGCCCAAGAGATTTATTTTCTGTTATGGTGCCCATTCTCCCAGGTAGGTACCTGAAGTTGATACCAAGTTGAAACAAACTTCAGTAAAGGTGTATCTTCTAGGAGCTGGCTACATTTTAGTAACACAAGGAATTTAAGACTCAGAAAATTATGCAGATACATTACCCCTGTGACTCCATGTGGCAAAGAATAATCAGTAATATACTTAAATCACTTCTCCAATTAACAGCTCATTGAGAGCAAGGAAGAGTTCACACCCCTCCCACCTCTCCCCAGACTCAAGCAGACCCTCTGCGGAAGTTTTGGGTTTTTTCAGTATCAAACACCATCATTCAAAATTGAATTAAAATTCCCATGAAGAGAACAGTATCTTAGGAAAGTAGGGGAGAAACCAAGTCAGATGGGATGAGGACACCTCATCTCATTTTAGGTGTCTAAAAGACATCTCAAATGCCAGGGTGCCCCTAATCCACTGTTGCAACCAACAGAAAGACAACGACAGTTCAAAAAGCACAGTCTGACCAGACATCTGTCTTTGGATAAACTAATCACCACCTGGACATGCCTACCACTTGTAAACAGAAATCACAGAATCCCAGAATCATTGGAAAAGACCTCTAAAATCATCTAGTCTAACTGTCAACCCAACACTACCGTGCCTACTAAACCATGTCCCAAAGCGGTACACCTACACTCTTTTTAACACAGGGATGGTTACTCCACCAACTCTCTGGGCAGCCTGTTCCAATGCTTGAGATGGACTTGAAATGAGCTGGACTAGTCCAGAATTAGAATGGTAACTTAAAAAACCCCACTAAATTAGGCAAAATGAAACCCACCTCTGCTCTTCTAGCCCAGACTCCTGCAATGCTGGTTCACAGAATAATAGAATGTTTTAGGTTGGAAGGGACTTTAGAGGTCATCTAGCCCAAACCCCCTGCAGTGAACAGGGACATCTTCTACGAGACCAGGTTGCTCAGAGCCTTGTCCAACCTGGCCTTGAAGGTTTCTAGGAATGGGGCCTCCACTACCTCTCTGGGCAACCTGTTGCAGTGTTTCACCACCCGCATTGTAAAAAAATTCTTCCTTATATCCAATCTAAATCTACCCTCCTTTAGTTTAAAACCATTACTCCTTGTCCTATCACAACAATCTTGCTAAAAAGATTGTCCCCATCTTTCCTATAGGCCCTGTTTAAGTACTGGAAGGCCGCAATGAGGTCTCCCCGCAGCCTTCTCTTCTCCAGGCTGAACAACTCCAACCCTCTCAGCCTGCCCTCATAGGAGAGGCGCTCCAGCCCTTCGATCATTTTTGTGGTTCCTCTTCACTGCCTTTGCGTGTTAGGTTTCCAGCCCTGCCAGCAGACCCAGACCTGGCTCCGGTCCTGCCCCAGAGCTCGGTTCAGCATGCCAAAACCTGCCCACGGGCAGAACGTGTCTAACAGATGTGCTACAGTCCCCACCAGCTGTCCTGGCCACAGCCAGAGTGAACCGAATCGCCTTTGCGGAGACCAAAGGAGATGAATAGCCGCCAGAAACACCACCAGAAACTTTCCACGTGCAGGCAGCCAGATGATCAGCTCAAAACTCTGTACTACTTTGAGAATGCTCTAAAAAAATAAAGTCTTAAATATATTTTTTAAATTCAGCTCTCACTGCTCAGTGAGACAAAATAAGAAAAACATGCAAGCGTTATGAGCCCTTATACTCAAGGCCAAAATGCAACCATCACCAAGTCTGAGCGGTAAAAAAAAAACAACAGATAGACAGACAGAAAGAAAGGGGGAAAAAAAAATCCTAGAAGCAAATGTACTATTATCTGATCTGGAACTTTTACACATTTTTCTGAACATCTTGGTGCTGAACACTGGCAGAGACACCCAACTGCCCATGTCTTGTACAATATTTTCCATGCATTTCGAGTGCCCCCAGCACAGTGCACAGGGCAGCTCTGTGCCTTCAGCAGAGCCACAAGGCTTCAGCCACTGCAAGGGAAACATCAAACTCTGAACCAAGCAAAGACAGAGCTTAAATGAAAAGCTCACAATTTTGAACGGCAGTACAAGTAAGCACTGCATATATTTATACTTATATATACACACACATTTCATGGATTTTTTTACCTTAAGCACTTTGTAGATCAGCTTTAAAACACCACAGATATCACAGTCATTTATTCAATACCCAACTGTCCTGCTGGATAAACTTTTAAAAGCGAAAAAAGCACCTGCTTATAATCCTTGTGTTACAACAGTTCCCTCCCCTTTCCTTCTCAAAGTAAAAAAAAAAAAAGAAAATTATAGAGCAGAAAGAAGCCTGTCTGACATACAAAGGATGACAGAGATGGGGACTGAAACCATGCAGACTAGGAAGAACTGGTGGCTAAGGATCCTGTATCCATTGGAAGGGGAAGCACCACCTCTATAGTTCAGGCCAAAAAGCAGAGCATTTTGAAGCCAAGCGATGAAGAGAATTAAGCGTTTCAGGCCAAAGTTCCTCTCTGGGGCGAGTTATTGATGGTCTCTTCTTTCCCCCACTTTTTTAAATCCATGAAGGTGGGTGATACCCATCCAAGAGCCTGGCCCCATATTTCCAAAACTTAAGTGCCGCTCCTCCCAGTGCCCTGGAGCACTGTCACCCTGTGGCAGCATCACTGCTTCCCACCTCCCGTCAGACACACCAACAGTCAAAACAGGAAAAGCAAAAAAAAAGGAAAAACAAGAACAACTTCTGCTGTTAATTCTCAATACTGAGATTATACTGAGGTCAGGTAAATGGGATTCAGCATCTCGCCAGTGGGCTGCCTGTGAACACTGGTGGTGACCCAAAGTAGTTTAATGGCCTAGGTGAAATTAATTTGTTCCTTTGCTGTGGGATTGGGCCCATGGTGTTACAGTGCCGCTCATGAGGCGCCGAGCCCGTCCGTGACCTAGGGATGTTCCTGCTCTGGGACTGCTGGGCTCCAAGCGCATTTCTTCTGCTGCTGCAGTCTGCCTGTTATGGTGCGGAGCCTCTCCAGAGCAGGGGTCTCGAACACGGGGAGCACCTGCGTGCACATCCGGGTGAACATCTAAAATACGTCAGCATCATTCTGCTCTGTCTGGTCTCCTGGCTGTTAGTGTCAGCAGGGGATCTCAGTGCTGAGTACAGCGAGGTGAGGAGATTATTCTTTTTCTCCTTTTAAAGAAGCCATTTCTGCATCTGGGAATGCAAAGGTTGCAGCTGCTCAGTGGAAATCCTCACTCATGGCAGCTTTGTATCTGCAGTAAGATGGGGAAAAAAGAAAGAAAGAAACAAAAAAACCCAACAAAACCCCCCAATANAAAAAAAAAAAAAAAAGAAGAGAAAAAAGGCCCCTCCAGGAATTTAAAACCCTGACACTCTCTACAAGCAGTTTTAACTTTATTTAAGAGCAAAGTGACTGTGCATGTCTCATCCAGCACTATGGTCCAGCACCGTCGCTCTTGTAAAACAAGCTGCCTCAGGTAAAGTCTCAGAAACACGGAGGCTAATGGAGAACTTCGTTACCAACTCCCGTTCCTGCTCCTTCGTGCTGCTGCTTTAGTGGAACTTTCCATGTCCGGGGCTGAGGAATCAGAAAAGGAGTGGTTTGCCTTGAAAGGTCAAGCAAGATGCAGCACGGAGTTAGGAGCTATGTACGTTAGGCGGAGAACTGAAATCACTTGCAATTCTTGCAAAGAAACCACTTTTTAATTAGTTTCTCTCTGAGTCAGACTAAAGACAATATGGTTTAATAAAACATGAGAGCAACTTTTTTCTGCTCATTTCTTCCATCTCCCTGCCCCTTTCCCCTCTCTGTCAAAGGAAAAGATGGACCTAAACTCACACCCACATGTAAAACTGAACTGTAATGTTTCCCCATAGACAACAAAACACAGTCTCATCCACTGCTTTTTTTCTATCTGTATTGAGCAGTTTTACACAGAAGGGGACACTGAGTCTTGTAAGCAGCTTACACTGGGCTTTATGCAGGCTGGGACTCAACCCCAGAATTGGAAATTAAAGTACTGGGAACACACAAAGATCTTGTTCCTACAGATGTAGATTAAATTTATAGTTCAATTATTTCTCTTTATCAGTGCCAGGATGAAGCCAGAAGAGGACATCCCAGCTGGTAACAACAGTGCATTTCTGCAATACCTTCCACTTGAGAAACAAAAACCAAAACACCATGACTGCCCAACCAAGAATCCCCCACCTCCAGACTACTCCTGGAGAGCACCCATCCAGCTCCCTGCCCCAGCCCAATGGCACTGAGAACTCATCCCCTGGGGCAGCAGCTACTGAGTTGTCACAAATGACATGCTGGACACTGTGGACAACAAAGAAAGGGGATGCACCGTCTCAAAACAGCAGATTACAAACTGGGGCAGCTCACCTATTGCCCCACAAGAGTATCAGCCTTCCCTGCAACAGGAGACCTTCAGGGAGATCTCCAACATGATGACCCTTCTTCAGTGGTGGAGCCAGACAGCAGTCACAGGCACTACAGCAGTGGTGCCCGATGTGCCTTGCTTGGGGGACAGACTCCTAAACCTCATCCAAGGCTGCAAGTTACCTGAATTTCCCGGCTCATCTTGGACACAGAGAAAGCACAGGTTTGTACGTAGAGGTGTAACTCGTAAAAGACCATTCAGAGACGCAGCAGCGGAGCTATGGTACATGCTAACACAGTTCAAATGGGGATCTGATACTGACCTCAGTCTCAGTACCCTTCTGAGTCAAAAGGGAGTAAAAAGAGGGGAAAACACAGTAACTCACACAAAATCTTCAGCCTGAACAGCACCTTTAGTCAGTCTTTGGATCTGCCAGTTCAAGTTTCTGAAAGTTTTAGATCCCAGGTTCAATACTGACAGCCAAGGGGATTTTCCCAAAGGGAACAAAATTCAGAACAGACCTAGTCTCATGTTGTAGGCCATGGCTCCCATCAAACACATGATCAGTCCACTGGAGCAGCTCAGCCTAAACTAGAAACCAGAAGCACTGGCAACTTGTGCGGACTCCCATTCCCACACATCATAGAATCATGGAATAGTTTGGGTTAGAAGGGACCTTTAAAGGTCATTTGGTTGAAACCCCCAGCAACGAGCAGGGACATCTTCATCTAGATGAGGTTGCTCAGAGCCCCGTGTAGCCTGAGCTTGAATATTTCCAGGGATGGGGCATCTACAACCTCTCTGGGCAACCTGTCCATGTTTCACCACCCTCATCATAAAAAAATTTCTTCCTTGTATACCTAGTCTGAATCTACCTTCTTTCAGTTTAAAACCATTACCTCCTGTCTTGCAGCGATAGCTACAGGCCCTACTAAAACATCTGTCCCCATCTATTTTATAAACCCCATTTAAGTACTGAAAGGCTGCTATAAGGTCTCCCCACAGCCTTTTCTTTTCCAGGCTGAACAACCCCAACTCTCTCAGCCTGTCCTCACAGGAGAGATGTTCCATCCCTCAGATAATTTTTGTGGCCCTTCTCTGGAACTGCTC
Source organism: Scopus umbretta (assembly GCA_013400535.1). Taxonomy (NCBI): domain Eukaryota; kingdom Metazoa; phylum Chordata; class Aves; order Pelecaniformes; family Scopidae; genus Scopus; species Scopus umbretta. Next base: position 62,589 of record VZTL01062312.1, on the reverse strand, counting down.
TAACAGGTCCATGTCTTTCCAGTGCTGAGAGCTCCAGAGCTGGACGCAGTACTCCAGGTGGGGTCTCACCAGAGTGGAATAGAGGGGCAGAATCACCTCCCTCAACCTCCTGGCCACAGAGGCATTCTTTTGATGCAGCCCAGGATACGGTTGGCTTTCTGGGCTGCAAGCGCACATTGCCAGCTCATGTTCAGTATTTTCATCCACCAGTACCCCCAAGTCCCTCTCTGCAGGACTGCTCTAAAATCCTTCATCCCCCAGCCTCTACTAATACCAGGGGCTGTCCCAACCCAGATGCAGGACCTTGCACATGGCCTTGTTGAACCTCATGAGATTCACATGGGCCTACTTCTCAAGTTTGTCCAGGTCCCTCTGGATGGCATCCTGTCCCTCAGGTGTGTCAACTGCACCACTCAGCTTGGTGTCATCTGCAAATTTGCTGCAGGTGCACTTGATCCCACTGTCCATGTCATCGATGAAGGTATTAGACAACCTCCTTGTGAAAGGAAAATGACTGTTCAAGCAAACTCAAAGGGAGAAATCTCAGACTTCACGGTGCTTTTCCAGTCCACACATCCCAGCTCCATACGTTGCCACCCATCCCTGAGACAGGAAACAGGGCTCAAAGAAACTGTTTCATGCCATCTTGCAAGTCTGCTGTAATGATTTCATGTTCACACAACACTCAAAAATGTAAATTCTTTGCCAATGCTAAACACTGTTATTAACAGACTTTAGGGACATTAACTAATTGAACTCCTGTGACAATCACAGCTGGTTAACAAAGGTCAGCGAAGAACAATGCATATAGCACAACAACCATGCAAATCATTGTCTTTTACACACGTGGTACGCATGGGAAAAGAAGGATACAATCCGAACATTACCACAAGAATGGAGACTATGCAGTCCACATTTTAGGACCCTTCTTTCCCCACTAACAGAACTGGACAATAAGCTGAAGTGGCTGGAATTTGAGCACCTCGTGAATCATCAAGACTGTTCCTGCACAGGGAGGGTTCTCAGCTTCCTTTTGACACACAGCATTTGCTTCAAGTCAAAATCAGTCAACACATACAAGGTGCAGAAATGTTTCTCTTCCCACCCTCCTTCTGGATTTTTACCTCCATAGACTGTTGACACTTACCTTAAGACCAACCAAGAGCTAAATAAACTAGCTTTATAGTCCTGAGCCAAGCAAGTAAAGAGATCAAAGCGAGAGTCTCCTCCCAGAGCAACGCGACCTCCCACTGACATCTCAGACTTCGTCTCTGGTTTGTCCAGACCAGAGATCCATACGCAAACGGCGTCAGCAGCAGCACTCACGTGCTCCCAGTTAATATGCAAGCACCGTGGCCATATCTGACGCAGCACTCAATATTTTGCCTGTTCTGAGCTTTACTTTCTAACTACAGCAGCTTGACAAAACATTATGCTGGACAGAAGAGAAAGAAAAAGCAATGCTGTACTCACACACATCTGAATTAAGTCCAAAATTTTGTTTTCTAGCTAAGACTAGGTATTTTGATGGGGCCAGTTCAGTGCTTTTCTAATGCTCTATTATGGAAAGGAGAACAAAAATACACCAAATCCCTGCAGAGCTATGAGAAGTAACTAGTCAAGGAATAATAAAGCCATGGAAAGGAAGGGGTGGGGGTGCAGATAAAGGGCTGTGGGTTTTTTTCCCCCTAATCCCACTGACACATTTATTAAGCCCTCAGGTTTGTGTGCATGCAACTGAGAGACAACCACGCAGGAAAGACTTTGGCAAATTAACATATGCACTGCATCCTGCAAAGGAAAACAATGCAGAAGCCATGAAGCATCCCACAACGGCATGAGGTGTGGAGCGTCTAACCCCAACAGCCATCCTGCAGCGATTGGTGCCTGTTCTGGAGCAACTGAGAAACTCATAGAAAAATGGGAAGTTAACTTTAATAGAGGGAGGAAAAGGGCTAGGTTATCATGTGGCAGGGATCAGAGTTCAGTTAAAACCAGTCACACAGAGGAGGTTCAAAGTAACTCCTTTGTGCTTCACAGCCATATCAAAGCAGAAGTGAAAATGAGATATAGTTCTTTAGGTGGGTGGAGATGGATGGACTGAAAAGCAAATTTGCATCTTCTGGAGAAGAGCACACTTGGAATAAACACAGGAGGAGAATGGAGCCACTCTGTTCATGGGAGCACACCTGAGATGCTTGAGAGACAGAGCACATCTCCAAGCCCCCAGTTTAGTTCCCATCATGTGCTGACCTCACAAGCAAGGTCAGGCCCTCAACCAAGGCAGATGCTCACCTTCCTCTTTGTTGTTGGTGATATCTTTCAGCAGCTCAGTCTTCATGCAGGCGTCTTTCCTTGTCTCTCCCTTACTCAGCACTGTTCTCTAGGGGTGGGGAGAGAAGGGACAGAGCAGGGCGGGGGGGGAAAAAAAAAAAAAAGAAATATCACTGTTTAGCTCAACGTTGATACACACATTGCATTTACAAGAAGAGACAATCATGGACACATCCTGTTTACATCATGGGCAAACCCCGTTCTGCAAAATAACGCTGCCAGGAAACTGCTACCAAGGCACAGGTCACAGATAAAAAACGTCGAGGCTTCCCCCAGATGCAGCCCATCTCGCCCAAGAAGCAGAGGGGCTTCAAGCTGCACCCAGGGCTGAGACCTCACAGACCTTTGGTTAAGATGCAGCCAGTTTTTCTGAGTGTAACATGCTCGGGAATCCGGCTAAGTATGTCTGTACAGGCATGGATTAAAATGGTCATGAAAGGCATCTCAAGGAGGTGACCCTTATTCCCCCAAAACTTCTTAGGTTTTTGGTGGGGTGAGGCAGATCTATCAAACTTCTCATTACGCATCATTTATCAACATTTACAGCCTAAGTATGCTTTTGGTGGCTTGTTTTTTTTTTGTAATTCATTGAAATGTAACTTATAAAATGCAAACCATCAGTGAGCTACAGCTAACTCATCATTCATAACATCCATGTTTATTCAAGTTAATGAGCTCTATTTTAATTCTATAGAAAATAATTTTTCTTTTTTCCCCTCTTTTTTAATTTTTTTTTGTAAAAAGCAAACACCTGGTCTTCCCCTCTGCCTTTCACACGCCTGGAGTCACATTGCTGTATCAGGTCTGCAGCCTTAACACCTTCTCTTTTTTTTTTTTTGAAGTGGCAAGACCAAAAAATGCTACCAAAACAAAAGGGAAAAGGTATTAAAAAGCCTCAAACACTCAAGAGAAGGGGTTCTTTGACACAGCTCTGTGTTTAAGGAGACAAGCTGGTCTGAAAGGTAAAGATGGCGACTGCCTTGCAAAGCTGCGGAGTGATCGGGGAGGCAGTGACGTTCGCCTTCGGGGCTGGGGCCAGGCTGGGTGAAGGGTTCATTGCACACTGCGTGCGTCGCAGGAGAAGAATAAGCCCAGGTCAAGCCAACTGTTGTAGGCCAGCACACAGAGCAGATGGTGCCTGCAGCCATGCAAATCACAAGGTTTAAAGCACACTGAGTGATAAAGAAAGAAAAAAAAAACAACCTGCCCATCTCCTATAAAGCAAGCAAAAGAGATAAGATGCACACACGAAGCCCAGGGTATCAGCTCCAAAACCGTTCCCAGCAGCAGCTTGCCCTTCCCCTCATTGGTTTCTGTCTGAAGCTAGCAGTAGAGATGAGCTTTGGTTTTGCTATTACCAGACACCCTGTCATTTTTGTTTCCATGTGAACTCAGCTGCAATGCCAGGTGCCGGCAGGTATTGCAGCAGAGGGTCGTCTCCTTTCACCCCCATTTCAGGAGCCCCCTGCGCCATGCAGCCAGGAAGGGCTCATCCAACACCACGTCCCTGTCCCTTGGTGCCTGCAGGACCACCCTGCCCTCCACCTAAATGCCGCTATCTGCAAAGCAACACATAGCTGATAGGGGGATGCTGGCTGAGCACAGGTTCTTGGGAAAGCCTCTACCACCTGCCAGGCCCACCCATGCAGAGCTAAGGACACCTTCAAGGATTGCTCCTTTAACGAGGAGGAAGGTGGTTGCGGGTGGCTGCCTTTCCTTGAGCACAAGCAAACACCGCCATGTCTAGATGCTCTCAGCACGAGGGAACTTGAGCCTCAAGCACACCATCTTCAGATTTTCAGACACACACCAAAAAGCTGTATGTGTTTGAAACCTCAGCTCAGCCAACCGATCAGATAGCCTGAAACAGAACATACCTTCAGCAGACACTGGCCAACAGCTTCCATCACGTAATGATCATAAAAACACAGCCCAAAGTTTGACCATAGGTCAGGGTTTTTTTAAAATTTATTTGCTAAGCCAATAATATATACTGCAAACATTTGCTTGTAAACCCTACCTCTGCTCTACCCAGACTTCTGGTAAACTGGGAATAACTTCATTTTTCTCATGGACTTACCCTGCGGCAAGATTAATGCAAAAAGAACCGCAGAGAGCCGGGGCTCAAGCGCAGCCCCACAGCTCCCACCGAGGGGAAGGGGCACCCAGGCCCCACCACAAACACCAGCAGCAGATAAAGAGCCTCAGTCTGTCTAACAGGGACTAGCTTGTTTTCCCAACCTTTGTCGCAACAAGGAAAGGTCCTGATATTCCTGCTATCAAACTGACTCATACTGGAAGCCCCAGGATTTCCAGCAGGTCATTGTTACCCATTTGATTCTCAGTTTTTCATTATTTTATAAGCATCAACCGCACTCTACAAATCACCCATACCCTCCCTTCCACAGAGGCATTGTTGCTGCTCAGCCCATGATGCCTGAAGAAAAGCCACTGCAGGAACCCTGGAGTCAACCAGACCTCAGCAGCTAACGACCACCCTCCCTCCCCACTGCAATTACCAGGAGCTCAGGGCTGCCCTGGGTCCTGGCCAGCGGTGAGAGCTCTCACATCAGAATTTACAACGCCAAGAGAAACCAGAGAAAACATTGCTTTTTCCTGTGAGAGTAACAAAAAGCTGGGTGCCAAAGCAAGGCTAACCAAGGTGGCACCTGACGGGCTCTCCTGGTTCCTTATCTCAGACACACATCCCTTGCTAGCAGCGGCAGCGGCTTTACAACTTCCATGCCTTGCTCTGAAACAAACAAAAACTCAGCACGAAGGAAGAAAATAAAATAATTTACAAAAAATAGCCAACTATGAATTTTGAAGCATTTTGATCAAAAGGAAGCTACAGGAAACCCTTGTGAAGCGCTCGAAGCCTCTTCCCCCCAGGCCAGCGCTCTCCCCTCCTCGCTCCATCACCACCCAAGCAGATGCAGCAGCCGGCACCCAGGGCCGCCGGGCACCCACCGGGCACCCACCGGGCACCCACCGCCCGCCGGGCAGCGCTGCCCATTCATTCCCACCGGCCCACGGCTCCACCCAGCCAACTTAGCAGCAACTTCACCGCAAGTGTCAATACCTCCATTTTTGTGTGTGTGTGTTGGGTTTTTTCCCCCCTCCCCTCCCCTCCATTCAGAGCAAACTTTCCTTTCTGCTCACACTCCCCATGCCCCAATCCGTCGGCTCCCGATTGGCAGGGAAATCCTATACCCACCCTCCCCGCCGAGCAATGTCTGCTCTTGCAGCAGTCCCAACAAAGCCAACTGCCAAGCTCAGGCTGCTTCACAATAAGAGTCTCTCTCGCTCCATTTTTTTTCTTCCTCCTTCCCCCCTTTCCCGCAGCCGTCCGCCTCCATTCCCTCGCCGACCCCAGACCGATTATTAACCTTCCGTGGCTGAAGAGCCTCCATAAAGAGTACACACCACCAGCGGTGAAGCATTATCCAACACACACCCTTTTATTTTCAGGTTTCAGGGGGAAGAAAAAAATTATTGCATCTGAAGAAAGACTGATTAGGTCTTTGAAAGGGCTTTAGAAGCCATGAGGATTCAAGCAGAGGAGCTAGTGCTGGTTTATTTTTTTCTCGCCACCCCTGGTTTACAAGAAAACAGGCTTCCTCTCCTCTGCAAGGTCTTTGGAGGGGATGGAAGACGAGTCAGACCAGCCAAGGAAAGGCTCTGCAGCATTTCCAAACAGACGATGACTAGAAACTACAGTTGTGCCTTTAAAACAAAACAAAACAAAAAAATACTCACACACACACA
>VZTL01062312.1:19672-43424 GCA_013400535.1 Scopus umbretta | reverse complement strand
AAAAAAAAAAAAAAAGCAGGATTCATCCCAATCCGTCCAACCTTCCTGTTTCCATCCTCTGTCAAGGAGGTGAAGCTCTTGCTGCAGGGATTGCAGGCATTTTTAGGCAGCAAGCATCTCGTTTTAGAACAAAAGCAAGGAAAATCCTGTCTCAGGCAAGCCTTGTGCAAAAAGGAGCATTTCCTAGTGACACTCAAACCAGCAGATTTTTCACTCTGGGCCTTCCACAAATTACAATATTTTAATGAAATGCCATTAATATTATTTCCCCCCCCCCAATGGGCTTCAACTGAGGCTTTTAGTTCACAATGCAAATAATGCTTCCCATCTATCTTAAAGCTAAACCTACCCCAGTCTACTCTCTTATCACCTTGAAGATTATTTTAACGCCACTTCCAAGAAAGTTAAAAAGCAGGATGAAAGAGGGGAGAAAAAGAGACTACAGTACAACACACTTCATGTTATGTTTTCCTAAGGACCTGAATTTGAAAAGAGTCAGCCCTGAAATTACTCCATCGTTACCTTGTCTTCTCAATGCAGTAAGACCATTTCAAGGAAGAATTAATAGAGGATTTTTTTTTATCCTTTCCAGTTTTCCAAACAACAAAATACACAAAGACATACAACGCTGAAGTCCACCAGGCATTTTCACTGCCAGAGGATGACAACCGCGTACACTGTGAGCGATCTGCGCATGGAACTTCGCTGTTCCTTAAAAACTTGTATTTCCCTGTATTTTCCTATATATCCTTTGCATATCCCCTACAGATCCCTACCAGCTCACAGAACTACTGCAGAAAGCAACAGATAGCTGTTGCAGAAGTAAAGCTTTGCAGGTCAGGGCAAAAATTGGCTATTTAATCCCAACAAAGTTTTAATGTATACCCTATTCCTTGTGTTGGGCCCAAGCCAAAAAAACACTCTGGATGTTCAAATCTGTTAATTGTGCATACACTCTGCCAAAGGATACTCGTTTCCCATGCACACATGTCTAATATTTCTGCCATGTATGTACAGTATCTGCTTCAATGCTGAAGTTTCAGTTCTTCAAAGGAAGATTAAAGTAACTTGATTTTTGGTTTTTATCAACACAGCATTTCAGAAGAAAATCAGGGTGACAGATGAATCCCAAAACCCACCTTTTTTCCTGAACCAAACTTCCAAGCGAATTACAAAAATACTGAGACTTTCTGCACAATGCAATAAGCCAAGTTAAAGTCAAGATTTTCATCAGTCCACAGCACATTCATGTCAGATGCACTAGACAAACAACTCATAATGTTGTTCTTTCTTCTCTTCCCTCATAAATTCAGCCTAGTCCTCAACTTCATGCTACAGCTTTTTAGCAAATTATTTGGGATAGTATTCACATTTGACTTCTGAACACCAGGCAGCCTTTCACATCAGGTGCTGGTGAGTTGCACTTTACTAAAATATTTTTAGAGCACAAAATATTTGGTAAAGTGACCCAGGATAAACCATAGTAATTTGGCATAGAGAGCATGTGCTTAGCTCCCCTCAGACCTCTATTTCTGCTGAAGGATTTCACCAAAGCCTGGGGACCGGTGCCCTGCGGTAGCCATTTGGCCCCAGGCTGCCCCGTCTCCTGGGAAATTCATTAGTGACCTCCATTTTCAGCGCAGGATGAAAGTCTCTCTACACCACATTAGGCAACTCTAAGATACCGCACGGTGCTTTCATTAAGCACAGATTGGTAAACCCTGCCGACAAATTCTATTCTCGTCCTCTCCCTTGCCTTTAAATTGGAGGTAGTTTAAAAATAATATTCAGACCACATAATCCCGAGGCATGTCTGCTGAATCTAGCAGTGTTTGCATCTAGCACAGCTCAAGCATGTCAAGTTTGTTTCCTTGGAAACAAAGACTAATTTGCAAGCATTGCTTTCTTCCTTTTTTTAATGTAACGAAGACATACATACCTGCAGCTCTTGTTGATGCAAAGGAATTAAAGCAGATTCACTTATCAACAAGGTTCATAAGAGAATTATTAATATATTTCACTAATGAACAATTGGCTTGCTGCACTAAAGAAAAACCACAGCTCATCACTATTTAAAAATCCCTTTTTCCCTCAATAGATACACACTCGAGGCATGGCATTTATATTGTTTCCTTGGGGACAGGTAGGGGGAAAAAAAGCAAAGCCAAAGTCATTTGCTTACCCTAGGCTATGCACGCTGGTTCCAGTGGAGGAACAATCTAAGAGGGAAATCCTGTATTGCTCCTACCACATTGCTCCAAAAGATATAGTAGTACTGCTCAAAATACACCTGCTTTCAACACAGACTGAAGAGTCAACACAAGCTTAATAAAAAAGAAACAATAACATCTTCTAGATATGTTTTGCCAGTTTGAAGCCTAATTTTTTCCCATCGAAGGCATGCATTAGGGCTTAAGTGGGAAGCCAGCCTTTCTATGCAGCCATAACTCTTCTAGACCCTGCTCATATCAAAGGTCCTCACACTGAAGGCAGTAAATCCTACGGCGACAACTCTCAACCTCTCTGTGCAGGCAAGAAAGAGGAGGGAGGGCAAAAAGTGTCAGGGCCAAGTCATCCATAGCTTCATTTGCAAAGGCAGTCAGTACCTCCACCTTCCAGAGCAGGAACTGCAAGAGCTCAGCACCTTTCAAAAATCCATCATATATCGCAGAAAATGGACATACATGAGAACAGCAAATAAAATCATGGCTTCTTAAACATGCCTTACCAGAGGTTGACTCAGCACAGAGTTCACTTCCCAACATGCTTGGGCTGAAGCCGGGTTGCAAGTTCTACTTGAGAAGATTACCTTCATATCCAAGGATCAAAAGCCCACAACTTCTCTTGTTCCTATTAGCATCATGATGTTAGAAAAATCCAAAGGAGCTTTACCAACAGAAGCTGACAAGAGCAAGAAAAGCCTCTGTCCTCCCGATAAAGGACAGAGCCTCATGATTCCCTGCCCCTGGAGAATCCCAGAGTCATTGCTAGAGCAATCAGTGCCCAACACTAAAGCTGATGTGAACCCTGGATGCTCCACACTTGTGAAAGTCAGGCCTTGGACTCCAATGCACCAGATGCTCCAAAGAGATTCAGAGTTTGCAAATGCCACTTTACTGACAGAGCTACCTTGCTGTCCTCTTGAACTTGCTCACAGTAGGGCGAATGCCGTCACCTGGAGGGCAAACTGTAAACAAAAAAAAAACGAAGAAAACCCCAAACCCTGCAAATGTCCAGCAGAACTGCCAGGGAGTCTCACCCTAGAGCTTGAAAAATTAATCTCTTTTCAGTACACCGACTTTTCAAATGTGGCTGAAGTGCATTCAACAGGAGTAATGCAGGTTTCCAGTCCTGCTGCAGACAAGTAATCCTGGAAGGAAATGCCCAGCCTACACTCTGTAACAGTGTGCACCCTTTACCAAGTATTGTAATGACTTTTATTCCAACCAATGTCACAGTCTTACGGAGTTTTGGAGACTGTTCTAGCCACCATGAATTCTGGGGAAAACACGTACTTCTTCCTGATCAAAGTAGAGCATTTACTGAAAAAAGGCATCTAAACACCACCATGTAAAAAAAGAACCACATAGATACACTGTGATTTGCTTGAATATATTGCAACAATAAAAATACTTAGGACTTTTTATAAAGCAATTTTGAATAAGAGATGGGAATAGTAAGCAACATTAATGTCTCAATTTTAGAGATGGGAAAAATTGAAGCTTGGAGAATTAACTGCTAAAAATTTCTGGAGTGGTCCTTCGCAAATGTATGGAGCAGAGGAACATGATATAGGAGACCCAGGTGTAAAGTCATGCTTACTGCTGATTTACTGAGTCACCTTGGGTGGCCAAGTTGGGGCAGAAAAGAATGTGTTGGGACAGCCCATTTGGGATGACTCGACCGGGATGAATCTTAGTGAAGTTGAGCACTTTAAACTCCCTTGAAAAAAATTTAATCCTCCATTATTTAAAAATAATAACAAAAAAAAACCCAAAACAAAACACATCAATGTAAGTAACAAACATACCAGTATTTTTTCTCTCTTTATAATATTCCCTGTAACTAACATGTTTTTGGAGGGGAGAAGAAATATTTATCCAAAACAGCAAACTTGCAATCACTAAGGAGCTTTTTATGCCCATTGCCAAGTTTGAAAGCAGGCGGATGCCATGTGGGTGAATCTGTGACACCAGGACACAGTCTAGACTCATACAAGAAGTCAGTCACATCAAAACTGGCCCATAGGAGCAATAAATTCAGGGAAGTTACTTGGCAATTTTCTGTTGGGTAACTGGGCTGCAAGTCAAAGCCCCTGGGGCAAGGGCAATGAGCTCCGTTATGGTTTTTTAATGCAGATGCATTAAAATACCTGGCAAATGCTTGGGTGAAAACAGTGTCGAAACAAAAGCAAATGTGGAAATAGGGGGAGATTACACCACTTACTAAGAAATTTAACTATTGCCCTCTTGCCTTTCTCTTCCCCCTCCTGTCCAGCAGCCACTGCAGTGTCCCACCTGCAGGTATCAGAGGAACAAAGAGCCAGTGGATGCTGTGAGACTGACACACTTCTGGAAATTTCCAAACAGATTTAAATTTGGGATGATAGTCATGGATTTTATTTGAATGCCCAAATCATTAAACCATCCTATTTGCTTGGGTTCCCAGAGCTATAATGCTAAAGACTTGCTGTATTATGGAGGACAAACGCTGAGAATGGTACTTAGAACTGAAGTCTAAGACTGATGAGCTCATTCTGATGCTTTGCCACATGAAAGCTCTGTAGAAAAAAACTAAAGTTTAAACCAAGAGTCATGCATTGATTTTGGGTCACCAGCTCAGACAGGTTTTTCAAATGTCCTGAGAACCTGCAACTCCTAGAGATGTAGAGACACTACAGCAAGATGCAAATTGTCAGAACACTTGAAAATTAAGCACTGGTTTCACATAAAAAATTAAACCACTATTTAAAAAAATTACTTCTCTCAAATTCTCCCACCTTCCCCTGCCCCGGGTATAATACCCATTTACTTGCCTCATAAGGAGGCACAGAGCTTGATTTTATTAACATTTTGAACTGAAGGACTCAAAATACAGCAAAACACTAGGGACAAAAAAAAAAAAAACACAAAATGCTTCAATAATGTAACTAGCTCTCAAGAGACATGAACCAGAGAATGGGAGAAAAATGAACCTTGCAGAACGTTTGCAACTGAGCACAGCAGCCCCTCTCCTCGTTTGCCTGCTCTTGGCCACAGCAACCAAAATCGGTTTCGGAGGCAAAGCAAGGAAAGGCAGGAGTCTACTGGGGAGAAGTTTTGCACACTGAAAAAAGACCATTTTCACTATTTTCATTACACAAGAAACAGAAAAGGGCTTCACCCTTCCAGTGCTCTGTATGGAGCCCAGACTATCCCTCCTGGTGCCAATCTCCTGAATTCAAATGTGCATCAAAAGCATCATGGACCTTTGGAAGCTTCTCCTCTGCTCTTGTGCAGCCTTACTCCAGAGAAAAGGCAAGCAGAAATGGTTTGGTACTGGTTCAGTAATACTACCAAAAATAATATAAAAGTGCACAGGTAATAGGAAAATAAAATTTAAAAAAAAATAAAAAAAAAACCCTGAGTATTTTTCTTCTGCAACAGGAAGCCAAATGCTGGCCTTCATCAGCCGCTTGATCACACTCAGGCTTCAATTAAACAAACGCAAGGACTGCCGAGGTCAGCTTCCTTTCCTCAAGCAGTTTTGTAAGACATTTGCTTAGTAGCTGAAAGCTCTGGAGTTTCACATGAAACTTATTAGCAGCTGGATCATCCCTGTCACCGACTTCAAAACCCAGAACCAGTGCATCGCAACAGGACAGCTCATTCCTGTGTGCCTTTGATTAATGACTCCTGCTGCACTTGGGGAACTAAATTTTGGCATTGTTTTCATGCACAAGCCAAGAAAAAACAGCCAGCTGGGCCGAATATGGCCCTTCAAGAAAGATTTTCAGGATTACCTAGTAGTCAGCAGCTAACAATATACAGCCAGACACCGTCAGCGGAGGGAGGCTGTTGCACAGTGTTACCATGGCACATTTGTTACACCTCGCACAGTCTGCAGGATGATCCTTCCAGGTCATCATTCCGGGTGAGAGTCAAGAGAAGAGCTGCTGCATCACCTGGCAAACATCCCTTAGCTTTTTAATTGCCTCCTCAGCACGTTCAGCTCTCATGACAGACCAACATCGCTGTGGCAGCTGCAGCTCTGGTCTGGCAAAGCCCCCGGGCGCCACAGGTATGGGGCTTGCTCCTGACACCCGTCCTCCAAAACAGTCCTCATTGAAATGCATGGGACTGCTTCAAAACAAATGTGCCCTCATTTGGGCTTAGCGATGTATCGGTTCAAAGCAAAAATCCTGAAAGGAAGTAAAACCCTTTGCAATCTTTTGCATGGATATGTACCCTGCACCATTCTTCTACCCACGATAGAATTACAGCCTAAACAGCACAGGCTTCAAGCAAGGTCCTGACCCTACAAGAGAGGGACCTTCCCAGCACCATCAGTCTGCACCCTGCCTTGGAGACAGCTGTCCTGTCATCTTCTTGACAGATCAGGTGTAAGGTATCAGCGGACACCCAATATAAACACAAATGCTTCTAAGCCTTGACTGTGGGTAGACAGTATTCTCCTCCTAGCAGGAGGATTCCTCAGTGGCTTCTTTCCCCCTTTTAAGACAGGGGGAAGGAAAGGCCCGCTCAGATCATGGTAATGACATTAGCCCAGATGGTTATAATGGGGACATCCCTTGGGTATTGCCATCACCACAGTATTTTTTTTTTAATTCCCCTTTCCTGACATGCCTTAGAAGTTAGCATGAAAACCTGCAAGGGTGGATATTTACATGTCAATATGCTGTGGCATGCCTGGAGCACCAATATTTTTTCCTAAATCCTTCTTTAGGAGGAACAGAGTAAAGGATCAGTTGTAAAGCAACCCAAGATGCCTATCAATGCAAACCACATTTAACACTCTTCTTCCTCCCTGTACTGAAAAAAAAAGTTTTGAAGAAGTTCCTGTAAAGCCCTGCATATCCCACTACTAATCTAAATATGCCCCATTCCCAGGCAGATTGAATGGATGTCATAAATCAAAGTTTTACTTTAAACTATAAAAACTTCAAGAGGAGGCTGCATCCACTGCAATGCACAGGCAAGCAAATGAGAGAAATGTGGTTCGTAAGTAACACAAGTACATACAAATTTTCCTACAACAGTGTAGTTTATACACACCAGTCTCTAAATAAATGCCAGTCTCACGTGTTTACAAAGCAAGACTAACTCTGCAGGGAAGGATGCTAGTAAATGGGACGCTAGTAAATGGGACCTTCTGTTCAGATCTAAGTGATGGAGGAAGGACACCAAGGTATATATAAACTGAGTCCAGTAGTTTGAAAGATCCTTATCCAATTATTTTTACCAGGTTCCTATATTTCATTTCTAATCTGTGTAATGCCTCCTTGCACTCATCAGTTAACTTCACCTTCAGGAGTCTGTCAATCTGCTTGAGAAGAAGGAAGGTTGCTGCTATCATTTTGTTTTAAAGAGTTACATCCCAGTGGATCCAGCTGTGTTGATTGCACAGCTGCATTACAAAAAGCTCCTTAGAGAATTAAGGTCAACTCAGCCTGTAGCTCATCATAAAAATTCACCAAATATTTTGTCAGGTACATATAGTTCACTTCTAGAGGTGAAAGTCAAACTTCTCACTCCACCAAGCTCACGCCTTTCAGACGTGCAGTGTCTATCAGTGACACAATTAATTCTTTCTCTCCATGGAATTGATAATTGAATGTAGGATCTATCTTCACTGCAAAAGCCAGTGCATGTCTATGTTAAAAGGGCTACTTTAATTCAGGTTACCTGAAGGTTAAAATTATATTACCTTGCCTTTGCTAGTAAGTATACATAGAACAAAATTGCAAATTAACTTAAACTAGCTATAGAGGTCAAAAAAATCCTATGCTTTGTCTTCACTGGGCTGCAGTGCTGAAACAGTCACCTGTCCTCAATCAAACATGCAGCTTTTGGCATTGCGGACAGTGCAACACTGTGACATAACCATAAGACATATGTGGGAAACGTGACTTACATGATTTCTTCATTCATTAGCTAGGTACAGTTGTGCTCGATTTCCTCTCCCTTCAACCATTCACAGGTTTTGTGGGAGACCTTCAGAATCAGAAAGTGTCTCAGCCTGGTGGAGCACTGCCTTCTCCAATCTCCTAAATGATAGAAACCAGAGACCCTCTGAGACACTCCCCATGGAGAACAGAAGGGTCAGTCCTGCCCATTCATCACTCCATCCATATTCAGGGGCTTGGGGGGCTTTTTCTGTATCATTTTTTAGTCACTGGCATAAAGGACAATTAAAGCAAATATTCTGCAGGCTGCTGCAGAGACAATGATTAGCACTTGCTTCCCAATCCCTCATTTTGTTTGCCATCTTCACCTGTTGCCCATCTTCCTGCCTACATATCCAGGTGGTTTTCCTTTAACCTTGCTTTGGGATCAGAGTTTTTTCTGTTTGCAGTTGTTCACACGCACAGATGCCCAATCCCTCATGTTTCAAAGCTTCATCATCGATGCCATTTGTTGTCTTCTGTTTCCCCTATTTTTAATTCCTGTATTTTCTTTCTCTTCTGTTTCTAATGTATTCTCTCCATCCTACTTCTGTCTTTCTAATCCTTTCTTACTATCCTCTTGGGGCAGGTTTTAAAACAAAGATGTTGCTGCTGCTCACCTCGAGGTACAGGCAGCAATAAGACTTAACTGCTTTACTCTGCAGACTCTGAAAGTGAGCGAGCCCACATGGAAACAAACAAAACCCAAAAAACCCTGCCAAGATTCCTGCTCTAGTCTCAAAATCCACCAAATTAACTCCAAAGATATATACACACTCCACTGACCCAACAGATAGGAAGGTACTGCTGCTGCAGGAATAGTCTCTGGTATCATAATATAACCTAAAGATAAATCTAAATACTCTTCCCCCTTAACGCCTGACCAATGAAAAGTGATAATGTGTATAACTGAACACGTATGTGCACACATCCACGTGTATGGAAATACAAGGAAGAGTTTTCCTGCTTCTCTGTCCTTTATTTAAGATTTTTCTACAGGCTTGGCCTACCTTGTCCTGCCCAGCTAATGATGCTGCTTTATTAAATGCATATCGGATCCTGTCTGAAAATTCAGGTTTTAAACAGCTACCCCTATCCCACTTGTAAGATAACTGTTAAGCAAGTATTAGTGCAGCAAAAATATGAATCCAGTCCAACAACAAAGAGAAACATCCCTTTGCAAATAAAATTGATAGGTGAAACAAGTCATGGAACCAACGCCTCCCCTCGCACACCACAGCCTGCTGGGAGCCCTGGCTGTCCATCCTGCCACAGTTTTTAGCCAAAGGCTTAGGCAGTATCAGGTCCCCCCCTTCCACCCAGGCTTTACTGCTTAATCAAACCTCCCGAAGTTCATACTTACTCTGAAAAAGTGAGGACCCCGTAGGTGAAGAAGGTCTGTGCAAGGCAGCTGGCACAGGCACCTTGGGGAAGGGAGTCTTGACCAGGCCTGCACAGCTAAAACACAAATCAGGGGAAGAGCGTGCCTTAGTCTCTCCTGCGTATTGTAGCTTTGACTCTGCCAGCTTCAAGGCACTTTGGTTCAAGTTAGCAGCACATTTTAAGCATAAAAAAAACCCCTGCTTAAATAAATTAAGCACCTGCTTGAAATTAATTTGTGCTACAGGGTCCCTACAGCAAACCTGACAAAGCCAAGAGAGGGACAATGGGATGAGCAATCAAACAAGCAAGCAATGATGAAGCCATCAGACCTCCTCTCAAGGACCTTGTGGGGACTTGGGCCCTCCAAGCGGTGCATTTCACAGCCACAAAAACTAGCCAAAAGAAGGGCTGATGCTGATTTCTGTTGTGACTCTGGACCTCTGCCTCCCCTCCCCAGCACGCCCATTTGCTTTTGCAGAGGACGTTTACAGCGATCACCTCCATTCCATTATGCCTTACATTTTCACTTGCTTTTTTTCATCATGAATCATTAACAATCCCTATTTATCATCATATACTTATTTTTAAAATTAAAATAATAAAGGAAATGGCACTGAAGCTTCATCCCACAGAAAAGTATGTACTTTATACTAAAGAGGAAAAGAAAAAAATAATAAAGCATGGTTGAATTTTGAGCCTACCAACCTTCTACACTGCCCTTTTTATGTCTGACAACAAAGAGGCGTGAATGCTATCAAGTCGCACATGGGTACTGGCAACACAATCCTGCTTTGTACCACTTTCCAGCTAGGTGCTTGTTTTAATACAACACAAGCTGCCATGCAACTAAAAAGGCCCCAAACTAAAAGGCTGTAGAAAAAACTGCTAATATGCCTACTATCCTCATTTTTAACCTTAAACAATGAGCAAGGCACCAACATAGAACTACTTTTGCAATGTGTCAAATTTAAAAAGTCACCCACACCCCATTAAAAACCTGCCCAGTGGTGATATTTTCTACATACTATATATTGTGAATGTGTCCCAAGGCTCTGTAGACTGCGAGCAGCATTTCATGGCTCCCTTTGCCATCCACTCCAACGTTCACAACAGTGAAGCACTTCCTTGGCACAGCTGCATTTAAAGCAGAAAAAAAGGGGGCCTGCCTTACCACGAGGCAATTAACAGTTGGGGAATTAAAAAAAATAAATATATATATACTTGGCAAGATGAAGCGCCTTTGCAATCCATGGCCTTACCTGCTGGGAAGGGAGAGGTGCAGAGGGAGCCCTCCCAGCAGCAGCACCCTTGGCGCAGCCCTTTGCAGAGCCCAGCTGGCAAGTGCAGAGGCTCCGTGCTGCCAGAGCCTCCAGCACCGGGGATGAACTAGTGTGCGGCTGAGCCATTTAAAGTTTAGAGGCATTTTGTCCAAGGCAATCTTCAGGAAACCCCAACGGAGTGAAGGATCAGCAGTAAAAACCTCTTAAAGAAAGCCTGGCGTGATGCATACCTCTGTTTGGCTGTGCTGGCTTTTTAGATTCCCATCAAGGATTTCGGAGGCCTACACCGGCGCATCCATGCACTCCGCACCACAGGAGGTGGCGAGGAGCATGCTCAAAGGGAGCAACATCCTCCCGGCACACCACGGCTCCATCCGAGGCTTCATCCCATTGTGGCCCCACACTGGAAGGGGAAGCGAGGAGCCGGGATGCTATGCCACTCCCAGAGCCTGCCGGGGGAAAGGAGGCGAATCGAGGAGAGCGGGGACAGTTTTTAAGCTCTGATCGAGAGATCATTCCTCAGAATAAAATAAAAAAAAATTACTCATCGACTGATTAAAATGTGCAAACATTTTGCTTGGTGTTCCGACTGCCACATTTAATATTTCAAACAACATCCAGGCCAATATTGTTGCTTAATTTAACATAACTGGATCCCAAATGCATTTCTAACAGATTAAACCACAGAAATATACACATGTTTTAATGAGGATTTGGCACTACTCAGAGCCAAACAGATTTTAGCTATATTTTTGGACTACCATTTCTTTCAGAAGAAAAGAAAGCCCACTGGTAATGGATCTGCGTTCCCTACACTTCAAGATTTTTGGATTTAAGTGCAAATTGAAAAACCTAAATATTTAGTGCCATTACCATTCGAGCAACATCTTAACAATTTTCTTTGCCTTGTAAAAGATTTTAGCCAGCTTTGCAGAGGCTCAGTCCATGTTGCTCAGGCAGAATGGTTCCTTTTACATTTGCATGCTTCACTCAGATTCTGTAGTTTCTATGCCAACAAGCATTTGTAACTCTTTATAAATCACATTTGGAAGTGGGGGGAGAGGAAGATTTGAAATGTGGTAAAGATTTTTTTTGGTTGGGGATTTTGTTGTTGTTGTTCCCCCAAATCTAAATCATCCATTCCTCTTTTTTTTTTGAGCCCTGGAAACCTCAAATAAACATCATCTCAGCCATGGCAACTCTTTCATCTGCTTCAAAATGCAGCAGTGACTCAGAAAGAGGAAAGTTTGGTCAGTCAATTGGATGTATAAAAATATATGTACACACACATACTCGCATAAATATACATATTATATATATCATTATATATTATTATATATTATTACATACTATGTTATTGATTATATATAATAGTGTGTTACATATTCTATATATGAAAAATAGATATTATTTTTAATATATTTTAAAATACATATTTCTCTCTCCAGTTCTCTCTCCAGACAAAGAATCAATAGCAAACGTCTATCAGTGTCTCCTCAGACAATAGCTCTGTGGGGAAAGCAACAAATCTGCAGTGCTGCGAAATGAGCCCTCCAGATGTACCCCAGCCTGACCTCAACGGGCTAGTGAAACTGTGCAAATTTATGTGTCCATCTACTACTGCAGGGCCTGTGTGAGTTTCCAAATCCTGAGGAAAAGTAAACAGAGACAAGCAGCTACTACTGAACTGTCACTCAAAAGCCAGAGTTTGATTTTTAACCAGATTTTTGGAAGTGGCCCCTCCCTTTTCTCCCCACCCCCAGTCCCAAACCTCACAGATGGCTCTAATTTTAGAGTTAACACTTGTGCTCAGCACTGTGACATTATAGGTGCGCAGAGGCAAAGAAAACCACAACCATAAAAGAGCAAAATAAAACATTCAAAGCAAACAATACTACCGATCTGACAAAAGTAAGAGAAAAAGCTGTATTTTTTTACACAGATGCAGCCCACTAGATGCATGGTCATTGTGAATTCTTCTTCCACCTGAAGTTCACACACAGTACTTAGTAATGCCTTTGGAGCTACCATCTTGGGAACGCCAGCTCATCACAAAGGTGCCCAACAGGAAAACAATCAGCCCAGGCTGCTTCGCAGCAAGGCCAGCCAAAATAAGTTGTTCCCACCAAAAGGCAGGACTACAAGGGTGCTTCTTGGGGGAGCTGCTCACCAGGAGGAGCTCCCAGGCAGCAGAAGCAGGGTAGCACCTAGCATCACCTGCTTCTCATAATTTTCTTGTCCAGGAGCTCCGGAGGATGAAAGACCAGAACAGATAGTGATACTGCCAGCACGAAACATTCATTTACAGGCTCATCGTTAACAATGGAGATCTATTAGCCCCTTCAATCCACCTCCTGTGCATATGTAATATATAACCTGATGTGCTGGGAGGAGAGAGGAAGGAAAGGCTGTTGATGCCATGCAGTAATCAATCCTAACCACAAGACCAAGAAAAAATACTCTTGAGGACCCGAGTATGATAAACTTCTCTTACTTCAGCTAGACAGGGGATACAGAGAAAGGAAGACTGGACGCCCTTAGCCAAAGCAAAACATTTAATGCGCTGCTACTCTGGCATGGCACCAGTTCCTTTCCCTCCCTGCACAATCATAGATGATGCAGTGCATCAGACAACTGATTTCATCAGCAACCCGGGATTTGTTTTCGCAAGCAGGGATCAGGATGAGATCCAGGAAGAGCAAAAACTCCCTCAGGGAACAGGAGACAAAAGGACAAGATTATCAGTATAGTGGTGGCGACTGAAAAAAATTATTAATTTTCAAAAGCAGTACTGTCTCACAGGACTAGTAACAGCCCCCAGCTAACAAACACAGTCACTCTTACAAAGAGCCATCAAAAGATCAGGAGAAAAGGCTACATCCATAAAACTCTTCTCATTTGAAAAACGCCTATAGGTCACTGCCTAGCACACAAAATGCCTGGAGCATGAGGAAGGTGCCTTGCAAAATAGAGCCATTAAGGCCCACTTTTCTAGTCTTTGCTGTGCTGTAGGAAGCGGCAAGTGAGTCCTCCTCTAGCCCAGCTCACATCCTCTGATGTTCCCTGCCACGATTTCACAACCTTTGCCATTTCAGAAGCGCTATCAGGCGACCATGCCAGCAAGCATGGAGCTATTTTACAGAAGACTCTTACAACTGATAAATTCAGGCTTCTCCCTCCACATCATGCATACGTAGATTACACTGCCTACAGATCAGGACCATAACTGCTGTAAATTAGAGTATTTGCATCTACTTTGATGAACTGTATGGGTTTGTACTAGCTGGAAATACAGCTCCATCTGTGATTTACGAGACTGAGCCTAAAATATCAAAATCAACAGCAGCTTTCAACAGGCAGGAGGTGGCCACCTGAATGTTCTCTGTCTGGGTAACTTCTATGCTATGCACAACGAGTCAAGTGCACCAACAGCAAGAAACAGCAATCCATACCAGCTACAGAACGAACAAAACTGGGCAGTTTTATGCTGCAGCCTACACCTACAGCCCTCTAGGACTTCTGAATGGGGAGCGGAGAGAGATCTCTCCTATTAAGAATAGGGAGAGTGATTCAAAAATCAATCTTTGGCAAAATCAAAGTCTGTCAGGACTCGTGTTAATGAATTCCTCTGCCAGGTTTATAATGTTTAACAGAAAACAAAAGATTGTTGTATGCACGGCATAACAGGTGAGACCTGAGGAGGATATTCACACACCTGGTTTATATGTTCCCTAAGCTCACTCTAACCAGGATAGAGTCTTCCTTCCCACCCCTTGCCCCGTGCTAAGGGACATTTGGACGATGAACTGCTCTCTCACCTGGCACAGTAGTCTCCTGGAGTTAGGTGCTATTAAGATACCTCCATTGTTCTGCTTGAGATAGCAGCACAAACCTCTGGCTGTAACTGCAACAGATGATCACATGTGCTCTTCAGCTAATGGAAATACCCCAGGGGCCAAGGGTCCTTTGTGCCGAGCCTTCTCCCAGTGGGTCCCCTTATGGGATTACTACAGCAACCAAGTAAAACAAATTACTATTAGCTGGACTAAGTGTTACGGAAAGATCATGAAAATGAATTAACTTCTACCCTTCTCTCTTCCATGATGGATTACACTCTGCTTTAGAGCAATTTCACATACGGGGAGAGGGAAACATACAACAGATATGAGGAATTTATCGCCATGTGGTTTCTTGTGTTGAAACACAGCACTGAAACTGTCCCCAACGCCTCTGGTCATGCCGTGAGATGAGGAAAAAGCCAGGGCCACATCCAGGTCTGGTGCCAGCACCCTTTCTCTGAACAGAGTGGAGATGAGCTCCACCTCTGCTTTCCCTACACCTGGGAGCCCACACCTGGAATGTGCAATGCTTATGGAGACGTGAATGACTGGGCAACAGTTGCGTAACTTTTTTGTTCAACAAGACTCTTGTTTTTAACACACTGTGTTTTTTCTCTTCATCCACCCTCAGCGTAATCCCCCATTGGAAGCATGTCCATCCCCAGCTCCAAGTTTTTATGTATTTCTCAAAGCTTGTTGGAATAAAACTGGACAGCAAAATGGAGGGCAGATTCACCACTCCCCTGACGGGTCTAGAATCTGGAGCTGTGCCACTGCTTCCACACTGGCTTCACCAGTGTGCCCAGCTAGTCAGGAGCCCTGAACGCATAGCCTGGTATAAAAAAAATAAATGTGTTAGCTGATAAAATATGAAACTCCCTTTCTCAACCAATGTATCCACAAAAGCTCTAATTTAGCTCTGAGATTCATCACTGAATATTACATCACTTTTGAGACTTTTAAGGAAGTATTCCAGCATTTTCCCAAATTAATCAGGTACCTTTTTTTTTCAGCCAAAGTTAAAAATAACCAAGAGCCAGGTAGGTGTCAGTGAAAAGCTCTTGCAGGGAAAATCTTGTCCCATCACACCTGTAAGGAAGGAAGCCCTCGCCCATCTCCAGGCACTGAAATGCAGCAAAGCCAACTTCCCAGTGAACAAACACGACAAAGCCCAAGGACAACAGTCCTCATTAATGCTGGATAATTTTAGGGCTTCAGTTGCAGGCAGTCCATATTGCTAGCAAAATCCTACATAAAACTTGCATTATCTACCACAGCAGGCTTGACCCCATTTTCATATGCAGAAGCAAAAAACACCCTCATAATCCTACAGAACACAGAGCAAATAGCACTCTCTGGGACCACTTGAATACCACCCTATTAAAATACAAACATGTTGCTACAGTAGCTCAATGATTTTAAACATTCACCATCTTTTCATTTCAGGTTTTAAGCACTTTGCCTGGCAACTGTCTGAAGGGCAAATCGTTATGGAAATAGGAAGACAATTAATTTTCCTTTATTCTGGAAGAGAGGATTATTGGAATAAATAAAATAATCAGCTTAGACAAAACCACAATTCACAACTTATGAAAAACAGAGGACTTTTTTTCCATTTTTCTTTCACAGAGTTTGTAAGGCAAGTGCAGAAGTTTTGGAGTTAAATAACCTTGGACTGCTAACTCACAAGTAACTCCCTATATGCCATCAGCAGGAAGGCGGCTGTCATTTCAGACACTTAAAGCCCCCTTTTTTTTTTTTTTCTTTAATATAGCAACTNTGGATTATCAAGGAGGTTAGGGATGAATGTTTTCTGTTTGTATCATGTCCTGGTGAGCCGTGTCCCCAGACAGGCCAGTTACATAGTGCCTACACCCCTCCCAAGGAAGGATCTTGCTTGTGCATCGAGGACCCCTGAGCCTGGTTCCAGGATCCGGCACTGTCTCCCTCCACCGCTGCAAGACCAGAGAGAAATGCATGACTCAAAAGCTGCTCCCTTTGCTTTCTCCAGCAGTGGCTCTACAAACTCCAGGTGCCCAGATTCAGCCACATCACAACAGCTGGAGAAAGCACCACTAGGAAGAGCTCCCACACGTACCGGCACCCCTGCCCTTCCCACAGGGAACAGCCGTTTCTCCTGTTTGCTTCTTTAGCTGCAAATCACTGTGGCAGCAAGTAGGTCACAGACTAGATGGCAGTTCGTGTGTGTGTCCCCCCGCTTTTTGTTTTCTTTTTTTTCCTTTTTTTTTTCCGAGCCACCAAGTCCCTTCACCACCACCTTCAAAACCAGCCTCCTCCAGCACAGTCNATCTTGTCCCATCACACCTGTAAGGAAGGAAGCCCTCGCCCATCTCCAGGCACTGAAATGCAGCAAAGCCAACTTCCCAGTGAACAAACACGACAAAGCCCAAGGACAACAGTCCTCATTAATGCTGGATAATTTTAGGGCTTCAGTTGCAGGCAGTCCATATTGCTAGCAAAATCCTACATAAAACTTGCATTATCTACCACAGCAGGCTTGACCCCATTTTCATATGCAGAAGCAAAAAACACCCTCATAATCCTACAGAACACAGAGCAAATAGCACTCTCTGGGACCACTTGAATACCACCCTATTAAAATACAAACATGTTGCTACAGTAGCCCAATGATTTTAAACATTCACCATCTTTTCATTTCAGGTTTTAAGCACTTTGCCTGGCAACTGTCTGAAGGGCAAATCGTTATGGAAATAGGAAGACAATTAATTTTCCTTTATTCTGGAAGAGAGGATTATTGGAATAAATAAAATAATCAGCTTAGACAAAACCACAATTCACAACTTATGAAAAACAGAGGACTTTTTTTCCATTTTTCTTTCACAGAGTTTGTAAGGCAAGTGCAGAAGTTTTGGAGTTAAATAACCTTGGACTGCTAACTCACAAGTAACCCCCTATATGCCATCAGCAGGAAGGCGGCTGTCATTTCAGACACTTAAAGCCACCTTTTTTTTTTTTTTCTTTAATATAGCAACTTAGAACACCCCCAAAAAAAGATACAAAGGCTAATTCCCAATCTCCTTTTGTACAGAGGTAAATCTGAAGCAGCTCCAGGCTAGATGCAGCCCTAGTCCGAGTAGGAAAGGTGTCACAGGAGTAAGAACAGCCACAGCACCAGGCACTGACAACAGCAAGTCATTGCTTTTTAGGGTCCCCTCCCCATCCAAGGCCCTGCCCCCAGTAAAGATATATTGAGTCTGTTGAGATTAATGAATTTATTTGGATTTCAGCACTGTAGAGGATATTGGAACCAGTTTCAAAATCAAGCAAAAGAAGGTTATATGCTCATGCTTGCTGATGAATGCAGAAGAGAAGAGCAACTGTCTAATCAATGCCACTATTTGACACCAGCCTGTAGCACTAGATGCTCAGCATCATGATTAATATGGTTAAAAGAGTATCTGATACACTGTGACATGCATGTATACCTACATATATGAATTAAGTTAAAGGTAAGGGATTTAACTCCCAAACCCCAGTGGGAGACATGAACAAAAGGAAAAGAAGAGCCTTCAAGTTCAGATTGGCAAGCGATGAAGTTACTATTTACTGAGAAAATTTGGGGATATCTTGGTAAGAACTGTACAGTTATATCTGAAGGACTCCTCTAATACGCAGTGCAAGTTATAAAAATAGTATGGAAACTGTGGTTCAAGGTTGCTACAGCCTCGAAAAAGAAACAGATAACTGATGGAGGCACAGATTCCCAGGAACACTAAGGACTGTAAAAGTACTGAGAAATCAAATTTATGATCTGGAAAATAAGATGAGAATAAGAATGATCAGGTTAGTGGGGGCTCCTGAAGGAGCAGAAGCAGGAGAAAGCAGACTTTTAGTTTGCAGTGGATTATCAAGGAGGTTAGGGATGAATGTTTTCTGTTTGTATCATGTCCTGGTGAGCCGTGTCCCCAGACAGGCCAGTTACATAGTGCCTACACCCCTCCCAAGGAAGGATCTTGCTTGTGCATCGAGGACCCCTGAGCCTGGTTCCAGGATCCGGCACTGTCTCCCTCCACCGCTGCAAGACCAGAGAGAAATGCATGACTCAAAAGCTGCTCCCTTTGCTTTCTCCAGCAGTGGCTCTACAAACTCCAGGTGCCCAGATTCAGCCACATCACAACAGCTGGAGAAAGCACCACTAGGAAGAGCTCCCACACGTACCGGCACCCCTGCCCTTCCCACAGGGAACAGCCGTTTCTCCTGTTTGCTTCTTTAGCTGCAAATCACTGTGGCAGCAAGTAGGTCACAGACTAGATGGCAGTTCGTGTGTGTGTCCCCCCCCTTTTTGTTTTCTTTTTTTTCCTTTTTTTTTTCCGAGCCACCAAGTCCCTTCACCACCACCTTCAAAACCAGCCTCCTCCAGCACAGTCCCATCCCTCCCTCCCTCCCTCCCTCCCAGTCCTCTCCTCCTCTGACTGCCAAGCTCACAGCCCTGTCTCCTGAGTTTCTGCTCTCTCCCTGCTCCGTTTAATTCCATCCTTCCCCTGCAGGTGGATGTAGGTCTTGAAAGCAGGATTTTTCTTCCATCTTCCCTCTCACCACAGACCATATTTTTCCAAGCATAACATACTGCATTGTATTGCTTCTCTGACACTCAGAAGCTCAAAAATATATCTTCCACACTGATCAACTCATTAAGCCTCATCCACCACGGGAATGTATTTATTCTACTAATTTCACAGCCAGGTTAAAAAATGCAGCTCCTTCCCCCGTGCCTGTAACTTCACTTATTAATCCTCATGGAGAAGGGCAGGTAGGGAGTCCCCTTTGCCAGCTGCTGCTTTCAGGCTTGCTCCAGTCCCCTCTCAAAGCAGGACTCCATTAGCCTCCCAGGAGCACAGGGAGCACATGGGGTCTACCAGGAGAGCAGGAGATAAAAGTTCTCCTCTGAAGTGAGCCTCGGTAATGCATGAAGGTGGAGAAATGCTGTGCATTACAGAAAACCCTTCCACACAGTTTCACAGCAGAAAGAGGATTCACCACAGCAAATAATTACAAGGCTTATATCATAATGTCTGGTTTTAAAGTCATTGCCAATTGACTAAAGGTTGGCTGAAGCAGTCAGAAGGGAGAGAAGCAAAGACACCAGGCTTTGAAGTGGTGATCATTTGAGTATTAAAGCCTAGGACTTTGATGCAATATTACCCAGCACAGTAACTTTCTCCTCCCTGTGATTGCCAGGAGTGCATAAGGTTTCTTTAGATACACCTGTAAGATTCAGTTCCATTTTGCTCTTTCTGTTTTGAATACAGTCCTTGGCTGCTACGATACCAAAGAGGTGAGCAAGTTCCAAATTCGGGTTTCAGTTCCTCCACTGAACAAAATTATGCTGATGGAGAAAGAGACAAAACTGGCCATCTGGGCAGAATTTTTCACAGAAATCTAAAGATAGGAGCCTGCAAATTCAGGCAATGAATCCCCCTGAAAAGCCCGAGTTACCCATCTCAATAAAAGCATCCCGGAGTTCCCTGCGCTGCATTCCCTGCACGCACCACAGTCCGCACAGCCCCACCCGTGCTGAACTGCAGGACAGGCGAATTAAACACCCGTGGTAAGGTCTTCACGTGGGATGACACCTCTGCTCTCCCCAGCTGACAGCAGCCTGAGCACCGGCTGTTGCCTCCCCCACTGACACCCCCATTCCTTATAGGCTGCTGCTCCTACAGCCAGCACAGCAGAAGCAGACATGCCCTATCCCTTCAGCTGCTGGGTTCACAGCCTGCCTCGCAGCAGACACTGCACCCATTTTAAGCAGGCTATGAGCTGCCCGGGCTGAAGAACCAACCTCTGCTCAGTTCGGCCATACCAGAGGGCTGGGGAGCTCGCACAGGGAGCAAGGTCCCCACGCCGTGGGAACACCCCAGGAAAGGTCTGCTCCTCCAGAGAGAGCCCAAGAACACATCCACAAAATTTAAACCAAACAGAAATTAAATTTGGATGTAGTTATTTTTTCCTTTCAGTTCCAGGACTTGCTGGAGAAGAGCGGAATGTCTTCTCGGCAGAGAAGAGCCCTGCACAGGAGGGAAGCAGTTGAAAGGAGGAAGGGTTGAGGCTCTCGCAAAAGCTGCTCCGATCAGGAGGCACAAAGTCCCCAGGCCACCGAAGGCTTGGTAAGGCTGAAGCACGGTGCTCCATGCTAGGGGATCTCCTCAGCCACTGAAAATAGCTCATTTTCTCCATCTTACTCTATAAACAAGAAGAGGAGGAGGAGGGCTTTACTCTTTGGCTTAGAGCCAAAAGGCATGGCACTAAGGAAACAGTGCCACTTTTATCCTTTTGCTGAGCCTTTCCCTTGTTTTCTGGTGCCAGAGATGTCTGTCCCGGTACTGGAGACCAAAGGAAAAAGTTTAAAGCTGGTCCAAACCATTTTAGGTATGAACTTAATTCCCTGTCCCAGTGAGGTTGCAATAAAGAATGAGATGACAGATCCAGGCTCCCTAAAGCCACCCACTGCAAGAGGGAAAGATCGCGATGACCCGCACTGGGGGAGAGCCAGGGACAAGAACCTTGTTTCAGTGTATGGACCAGTCCTGGTGCCATGGGACATCTGGGTCCTGTACTGGTAAAGCAGCTCCCCACCTACACACTTTAGGTTAAAGATGTATTTTTTTTTTTACACACTGATCATAAATTTTAAGGTTTGCTTTAACTTCCTTGCTCTCACCTTTGCTTTTCAAAAAACTATTTCCCAGCCCTTAAACCAAATGCACTTTAACCAGAATTTGATCTTTTTCCTCTGAGCTGGCATAAGATGAAAATCTGAAATAGAAAACACTCATCCACCACTGAGAAACACGCAACACCACTGGATCCCAACAGAACCATGGTCCTCCGTTAGACGAGTCTGTGTTCTCAGATTTTCCAAAGCAGTATTCTGAAAACACCATCCCGCCATATATAGATTTATATTGCTATATCTCTATCATTTTCCTTACAACCATCAAAACAAAGATATAATTAACCCATCCTCAATAGAAATCACAATGATTTTGAAACAGCAAGAAACAATCTATTTGCATTTGGTAGTTAATTATTCCCCCTACGCACACAGCCATCAATGTTCCCTAAAACCATCCACAGAACAGACAATCTGTGCTAGCCAGAGCTTCTGGAAAAGAGGGGAAAAGGAGGGACTAAGCAAAAAACTTCAACATTGGGGTGGCAAAATTTCCTTCAAATATGCAGTATCTCAAGCTCAGCCAAGTCTGTAATAGAATTGCCCTTCTGAACTCATCTGACAGCACTAGCATCCACCTGTGTATCGCATGTAAGCCGACAGCTACCACAAGACAAATCTAGTGGGAGCCACTGACATTTGCAAAATTATTGAATTATTATTCCCTTCTTCACACCACTCCAAGGAAATATGAAGCCATTTTCCAATACACAACATCACAAACAGATCCTGCTGCTGTTGGACATAAATTTAACACCAGGTAATACCAGGACTACTGCCATAGCCATGTAACACATGAATTTTCAGTGGCACAGGCAGAGTTGCATCTATTATTATTCACTCCTCGAAGGAGAAAGGGTGTGCCCTTCTTCTACTCATACACAGTCCTGGAGACTTGCTGAGGAGTGATCTCTAACAACTCGAGCTTAAGGGGAGCAATTTATTCCAGTTAGGTGCATAACACTCAAAATTATGTCCTTCCCCGCCCCCCTCCCCCAAGCCAGGCAAGTTTTGCTGACAGTTCACCTCCATTTCCTCATCATTCAGAAGGATTATCTAGATGTTTTTAAGAGGTAAAGACACAAGCTGTGTTTAATGAGCGCTGCCTCTCCCAGCTCAAGCGCTGCACTGAAGCAGCCTGACAAAAATCAAGCCACCCAGGTATTTCTGCTTGACATCCTGGGAGCCCCCAGGTTGGCCCTCCATCACTTGTGCTGTAAGTATTTGGAGGAAGCTGATATAAAGCATCAAGGGTGGTAAATCACATCCTCCTTCACCCACACTTTCTGGAAGCGAGTACATAAAACTCTGTTCACTCACTAGGAACTAAGAGAGGTTTTCCTTCCTCCAGGATGCACCCGCAAAGCAGCGACTGGGAAGGAAGGAGCTCGGTTTCACCTTGATGCAATCCGTGTGCCTGCAACACTTACCTCACTGGCAAGGCATTCTCTCCTCAACATGCGAAAAGTGATCATCCTTTAAAGCAAAGCCAAAATATCTCAACGATTATTTTTCTTCCCCCATCTGACACAGGTTTGCAGCTCCTCAGGCATGGGGAGGAGAGGGAGCAAAATAAAAAAAATTCAAAAAAAAATACTATTACTTTGTAGGCAATCAAAGCTAATCCCTTTACACACTTTCTTTCCAACAGAAGCATGATATATCGAGTCCCACTGGGTTCTGATCACAACTAAACAGGACTAGGTGTTTTCAGCTCCCTTCTGCCAACACAGCTCAATGTGCAGCAGGCCTCACCTTGTATAATCATTTAACTCAACACGAAGTCACCCTGGTGCTCTACCCCAGCTCAAGAAAGTCAGCCCGTGCCTCAGTATGGCCTTGCACGGAAATAGGATTACTTTGGCCTGAAGGAAAAAAAGAAACCACAACACGAAGGTCACCCATAAAATCATTACACAGATCCCTCTTCCCCAGCTCTTAGAGAAAAACCTTTATCAAACCCTCAACCTTAAAGTAGAAACACAAAAAGATATGTACATTAATCCCATATACCTCCGTCAATTTTTTTCCTCGTGTCTTTAGAGCAGTTGTTTACTGCAGCCAACTGCAGAGAAATTACAGTAGCTTAACTCTCCAACTCCCTCTAAAGGATTAATCTTCCAGTGAGCATGCTCACGCGAGATCTTTTTTCAGCAGTTGCATCCATTTCATGAAATGAGGGCTGCTGCAGACATGAGGAAATGCCATTTCAGGACTACAAGCAAAGTTAAAGAGCCCCCAAAATAAGGGCTAATCCCTTCCTAGAGCTCTAGAAAGGATCTGTGCCCAACCCTCTACCTCCAACAAGGTTTAAAGATTTCACGTTTAATGTGCCCTTTCAGGAAGGGGTGGGGGAGCTATTGATTTCCCT
>VZTL01062312.1:0-19665 GCA_013400535.1 Scopus umbretta | reverse complement strand
CAGGAAGGGGGGGGGGCTATTGGTTTCCCTGCGACAAACGTTTTAAATGTCTGATCTTGGCTTTTCTCTACAAGCTGGTGGACAGTTCATCCACCGAATCTTAAGTCAAAAATAGCTTCTTCTCGATGGCAGATTTTTCTTTTGTATCACTTTTTGGCTCATCTTTGCTTTTAAAAAAATCAGGAAGATAATTTGGGGTGCAGGGGGGAGGGGAGAGGGAACATTCAAATAAAAGGAACAGCTTTAAAAATCTAGTTCTCATCTCTGCATCACAGTAGATAACAGAGCCTGAGACACATTTAACTCCACAGATTAAGAACCCATGCAAATGAGGATTTGCTAGTAGACAACAAATCCAGTATCTAAACAAGGCTGTTCAAGTAATCTTGGCCATTCTCTCCTAGACCACTGTAGATGAAACTGCTTTATTCGAGGTATTTCTCCCTCACCCCAAATGGTGCACCTCGAATCAGAGCTTTCCTCAAGAAAATAAAGCTCCAAAATTAAGGACAAATATTTATTCTTTAGAAATAGATTCTTCCATTCTCATCTTCCCATATTACCAGGGTACTGCCGTTCCCCTTCCCATTTATCTATTTTATGTCCTGTTGCTTAATTGCTCTTTGTAGCTGATACAGATCTAAGCCTCCCCCTCCCCCTCCCCCACAAAAGGCTCTTATTTCAAGTTTTAAACCCTGCTTGAGTCTAGGACACTTAGAGACCAGACTGCAGCCCCTGAGTGCTGGGGAAAATCTGGAGTGAGCTACAGCTGAAGGTGTGAGATTGCTTCACAAATCCAGTTGCCAGACTTCACCCCAGCCATTACAAAGATCTAAACATTTGTTTAAAAAAAAAAAAAAAAAAGTCTTGAATGCCTTTGATGCCATGAAGCCCCTTTTATGTTTTAAGCCCTACATGTGAATCCACAAAAAAGGCAACATGTCATGATAGTGTTAAATAAGGGCTATGTCTGCTTTTTAAAATGAACGCTCACCATAGCGACAGTCTCCGTAAGGAATGATAAAACGTATGGTGACACTGGATATTTTGTTCTGTTGTCACCTAAATAGAATCACCCACAGAAAGGAAATCTCTGTTACCATGCATTAAAATAGACGCTTTGTTTTATTTATAAAGCATCCAAACTGGTTGGTTTGGATGTGTCATAGAACAGGCTGTTCGTCCACCCCTCCCTGCTCTATCCTTTGGGGATTTAATGAATGATGCCTGCACTCATCCTGCCCTCACCTCCCACTGATCTCACATGGTGCTCAGGCTGCTCCAACTTCTCGGAGGAAGGTTTGGAGTGAGGGTGGGATCTGTCCCCGAAAATCCCTGCAAAGAAAAATCCCGGACTTCAAAGCAGGCAGACGTGAAAGCAGGAAGATCATGTCCTGCACTTCCTCCTCCATTGCAGGATTACACCCAAACATGAAGTTGGGATATCAGATATGGAGTTATCCTGACCTGTCATTCCCAATTTGGAAGCCAGTCATACTCCCTGAGAGTTTAGACTTTGAAGATTGACTGCTATTGATTCTTCTTCAAGCAAACAGCCCAAGCTGGCAATCAGTCAATAATAAGCAATTACTCAACAGCCTCTTATCTCCAGGTGCCAGCCCAGACAGCTCGATTCATAGAGGCAGCAGGTCAATAAATCAAAGCTGTTCTCAAATTTTAAAATATCATCATTTAAAAACCCACCCAGCCTTCAACCTGGCTGAAAAAGCAGCCAGAACAGAGAGAGTCCCGCAGAACAGTATGGTGGTATATTACTAACTTACCAAACAGGAGATAGTATGTGATGTGGTGAAATCCACCTCTGACATTCCTCATTTGTCATGAGTAGCATGAAATTTGCAGCTGGATGAAGATGATGAGAGCAAGAGGAGGAAGTGAACCCCTTCTCCTTCAAACAATTACTCATAGGGAAGAAGCAGAGTGGGGCAGCCTTCCTTAAGCCCTCACTGTTCCTGGCTGGCTCACTTTGACCCACCTCGCTGTTCACTGGGAGCCTCAGAAATACCAACAAAAGCATGTCTAACAACACCATGACAGCAAATTGATGGCACCTTTCTAATATCCCTGCTGTGACCTGTATAGCCTGAGTGTACAACTAATCATTTCATCCTAGGAAATGCACTTCTTTGCTCTTTCATGGACTAAACATGATACAAGTACGTGAGCCAAAGGCTCCTCTTGTGCATTTCAGTGTGACCCCGAGGGGATGCTGTTAAGTCCAGGGGTGCCACGGCAGTCCAACAGAGAAGAAAATCAGCCTTGCTGAAAACTTCGGTAGACATTTTACATTCTCAGTGCGGACCCCCTTTAAAGACTCATTTGTATGAAAAGAGCTACAAATTGCCTATATAATTTGCAGGAGACCACACAGCTCAACACGAGCCTAGCGCAACGGCAACTTTCTATCTAGTACTGCATAACCTAGAAACTCTGGTACCTTCACTGTTTATCCATGAGTTCTCGCAGAAGTCATGGAAACAGCCTAAAAGTACCAGCAGAACAGAGCAATACTTAAACAGGTCTGATTCTGCTGCTAAAGGAGGTAGGTGGCCTACAGGATGCTGTATCCTCCACATCAGGTGTTAACCACTGGCACAGGAGGCACACAAGGGTACCAACAAGCTGCACGAGCACAGTAAATCCAAGACCCACAGAGCCCATGAAGACTTATGCTCATGCTGCAGAAGTGTCCCAGATTTATGAAGTTTGGGGCAGCTCCACCAATGTACTGCAGTGTAGCTGTGACCCCATCTAAACAGGCTGCCAGGGATCTAAACAGTACCAAATACATAAGAAAACCAAGAGAAGAAGGTGACGTGACTTCGGAAAGTGGTATCTCTAAGCACGGGGGACCAGCAGCTCCAAATGAACACAGAGCACAGAGGCTTCTTACTTCATTTGACGTGACCACTGGTCCCAGGAAGGAATGTATTTGTATAACGATTATGACCAAATATTGCAGACTGAGCATCTCCAATCACACTAGTTTAAAAAAACCCAAGATTTTGAGCCCAGTATCTAAACAAAAAGGGGTGACCCACTGGAAGCAGGATCAAGCCCATGGCTGGTACTCACTCTTCACACTCTATTTGCCACAAAATGCAGGTATCTGAGGACATGGTCTAAATGTCCTCAGCCTTTAACACCTTTCAGAGGTCTGGGAGAGATGGTCAGGTGAAAGGCAGAAGATAACGAATTACTTCAATCGTACTCGCCACTTGGTTCAGACTTCTTGTGGAAGAGCTTGCTGAGGTTTTCACCTCTAGCTATGCACAGTGCACATGGTTCTTCGTTTCATCAGTGGCTGGGACAGCAGGAAACTGTAGGAATGTATGCCCAAAATCTGAAAAGGATTCATCCTCTTCTTACCCACAGAGCATTTGCAGGTGGCTTTTACGCTATCAGTCTAGTCTGTAACATCGTGGCAAAGCATGGAAGAGCACTCAGGAGAAAGGGGGAAAAAAAAAGTGTTAACACATAATACTGTATCACTATCACCATATAGTAAAGCCACAAAACGCCAAACCAGCTGACAGGATCCCACAAACCACACTGCAGAGCAACTGCAGGCTCCTGAGTTTTGCAGCCTGTCAGAATTATTTTCACACAATACCTGCATTTTTCTGGTATAAAATACAGTGCCCTTTTCTCTCCTCCTCTGCATGTACAGATGAATGGCAGGACAGTCTAGTGGTAGAACAGCTCTAAAGAGGAGCCTGCAAAACTGGAGTTGCTGACCACTGAAACAGTTATTTATTTCCCCACAAAGGAGAACAACCATGCTTTCTGCTATTGGCCTGGCTTCAAAGGATACATGGCTTCAGCCTAACCTGTGTTGTCATACTCCATAAAAGGAAAATAATACAGTGATGTTACAGACCATAAATGCGGCAGTAACACAAGACTATTTCTCATCTTTTATGACAAAAACAATGCCAGTTGCAAGACAACAAGATATCATAACCTGCCATTCATCCTTCCCATCTCAAGGTGCGACCATTTAATACAAAAGCTGCCGATCACCTGTTGTGCTCTGCTTCCTTCTTTTAAATTGTAGTGTTGCGGTAGCACCAGGATCCTGCTGCTTTGGCTCTGTAAGTGTTCTTAGAGCAACAAATGCTAGAAACTGGAGCAGAGAACAAAAGGACTCCATGGCCCCACCACGAATGTTATCGAGGAGATAGCAAGAATGTAAAATGGGACCAAAACCTCTTACAGCAGGGAACTTCCTTCTCCAATACTTTTGGTGGGCAGAATGATAACTTAGCAAGTCCATCATCTCAGTAAGAAATTACAGCAGCTCAACCCCATGCCTACTTCTTATCAGGAGCCCCATGACTGACCAAGCCATTGCTCCTCTTCATGAGCATATTATATTTCATGCCCAGCATGAACATGCCATTACAGTCCAAGACCTCACAGCTGACTTCAGTGCAGAGAGGTAGGAATTAGGGACAGACTTTTCTGAAAAGGCAAAGTAAATCCCTACTTGCATGTTGAGCAGGTTGCCTCTGCA
This sequence comes from Scopus umbretta, assembly GCA_013400535.1. Lineage (NCBI taxonomy): Eukaryota > Metazoa > Chordata > Aves > Pelecaniformes > Scopidae > Scopus > Scopus umbretta. Next base: position 15,128 of record VZTL01062312.1, on the reverse strand, counting down.
GAAGGAGACTGGTCAGAATACCTCTCACTGGACAAATCCAATTTAGGTTAAATTCCAGAAGTTCACTGGGCAGGGTAGACAAAATTAGTCTTTTAATGGGATCTCACTGTATCCCAGGCACCTTTCAGGGCTTATCAGTGCCCCACGTGGTTGCAATGAATATGGATACTTCAGAAAATAATCCTCAAAGCAGACTGATTCAGGGACATTCCTTTGGCCCTTCAGCATGGAGACACTACACCAAAGGTGGGTGCACAGTGCCGTTATTGTAAATATTATCCACTGGAGTGTGGGGCAGGAGAGGATGGTAAACAGCAGGCTTTTGCATGATTGCAACCCACTGTCAAAATCAGTCCATGGTGGTTTGTGTTCGCTGTATCACTCTGTCTACAGCACCAGTTTCAATATTGGAGGGCTTTGGAAGAGCTCAGAAGATCCTCATTCTTCACACACACACATGGATTCATTTTGCCCCCCGCTGGTTGCAAGGATCTGACTCACTCTGATTTGTCTCTCATGATAAACAAACACTGTTTAAGGGGGTCCTTTTTCATTTAGCAGGAACTGTCCCTCTGCACCTGGTCTTTCTATCACCTACACCAGTGGCTTTCAACCTTTGGTCTGCCAACTACTTCCAGAAGGCTCCGAAAGGTAGCTAAGAAAAGCAAGCCACCTGCAGTAATCATATTTGCTATACAGACATTTACACCCTACTGGCATGGGATTAAAAACCACTCAGACAAACTAAGCAGAAGTAACAGAGAGGAAGTCCTGGAGGCATCTGGCTTTAAGTATGAAAGCCAAAAAAAAGTTTTTTTCAAAGCTAAAGTAAATGGTTTAGTGAAGCTGACAAAGACAAAAATTCTCATGGTGGCTTATGAAAAGGAGTGCGATGGCTAGCAAAGGCAGTACCAGCTTCAAGGAAGTAAGGCTCAAAGCCTGGCTCTGAGCTCGCCTCACCTCTGGCTTGTAACAGTTGTACAGGTTACAAACCAAGCAGCAAAAAGGATGAACGTTATTTCTCCACCCTCTGGATTAAAATTCAAAGGTGGAGAAGTTACATGAACTGCTGAGGGTCACAGCACTGAGAGACTGCCTTGCTCTGGGAGCAGATGGCCAAGCCCCATGCTTTCAAGCCTGCCAAAACGCATGATCAGAATCCAGACCTCAGAAAAACTGAAGGACTTTGCTGCAACTTAATCCAAAGGCCCTGATAGCACAAGACTGTGACTGCAGCCTTCCAAAACAGACAGGTATCAATGCTCAGATGCCTCCTAGTGCGCCTGTTCACAACTCAGGGAGAATCATTGCCTCTTCCACGCTCTAAGCCTTCCTCTGTTTTACTCAACAACATACCTTTCACACGGCATGCAAAGCAAATGAGCAGTGGGATACCGTCCAGCCTCACCTCAACTAGCATCTGTGTTCCAGCTTTTCATTTGCATGTTTCCAAAATAGCTTGTTCCCCATTTGACCCATTAAAAAAAAAAGAAACCCCCAAACACAGATAAATACGAACATAATGGAATGACAAACACTGAAACAGTATAATGTAAAAAAAAGGTAAATTCATTCAAGCACCTGATTACTGGTCCATGAAAAATTTTTGCATCTTTTCAGCTATCCCTGACAGAGGCATCCTTTATAGCATGATAGTTCTGTTGAGATAATTCAAAGCATATTCAAAGTGTTACCAACATAAACGCTCTTCTATCAACGTGACTTTGGTCAACACACTTACATGGCGTGCAGCACAGCCACATTTACACCAGCGTAAACGTGCTTGTACCGACATGGCTAAGCCCTGTGTCTTCACACGGATCAGCTATACCAGTACAAAGTGCTAACTTCAACTGTCTGTTATTTGGGATTTGTAGAGGTTCAGTCTGTATATGCTAAAGAGCTGTATGTAAATGAGCTCTCACAGTACAGTCTTAATTAATAGTCATAGCTTTCAACATGCAAAGGAACTGCCATGATCATCCTGTCAACGGTTATTTCTGCAAATCTAATGGCTCACGGCTGAAGACCTGCAACTGCTGTTTAGAACACCCCACCATTATCTCCTGCTTCCTGGCTTCTCTGCTCTTGCCGAGGAGGGCTGTGAGGAACACACCTCTGCAGGAGCCCTTAGCCAAGAGGTCTTCAAGCCATGGAAGTAGCTTGCTTCGCTCAGGAGGGCTTATTTTGCCAGCAAACCTGCACCCACACTCAAACAGTACAAGACACCTGCACAGCCTTACCAAGGAAGCATTCCTAGATGGAGGCATGGCTCACACCTACAGACACATCTAGGGCTCAGACGTCCAACCCTATATCCAAGGCACAGCCAGCGTCCGAGCCATTATGTCACCAATGAACAGCTCTCCCTATAACACTTAATACTATGGCATATTAGTAATTATTACTTGGATGTGTAAATGTTTGCAAGATCAAAACCTACCTGTCTAGCTGTGTTATATAATTACAGAGCAGAGCACTCAGCAGCACACAGCTGTGCTCCTCTTCTGTCTGATTTGGATCTGCAATGTACCATTACAAAGGTACCATGAGCTCATTCCCGCATCAAGCTGCATTCATATAAATAACCTATGCCACAGGTAGACCTGGCACACTCATGGGGGGCTGTCGAGCCAGGAAAGGGTTTTTATCTGATTTTGGGCACCACATCCCTGGAGAAGCTGATGCTGTCACACAAGCAACTCACAGGATCTAGTAGAAAAGAGAGAGATTTTAACTAGTCCTTTCCTATGCTGCCCAGCCCAGAAGGCAGCAATGCGATACAGCATTTTCGTGTAAAGAGAGACAGACATGTTTAATGCCACAGTGCAGCTGGTGAGTTAAGGGGAGGAGACACGTCACCAAGATAATGGCAGCATCTGCGTGAAGATTAGCTCTAAAACTAAGCTTGGGGAACCAGCCCCTGAATTCACATGGAGCATAACAAAAATTTTGATTCAAGTATTCCTGCAGAAGGAAATGGGGAAATTACTGTATTCCTGGAAATTTATTTGCAGAGGCAGCCTATGTGTAACAGTTCCTGGATAACAATGCTGAAAGAGCAGTATATTAAGACACATGTGGCTGAAAACCCAAAGAACAAGTAATGTCGTCTGGCAGAGGCAGGAAAGCCTTTCCCCCTGCCTTTACCCCTCAGGTGATGTAACACACAGGGATATTTACAGTTAACAGAAACTATATCCTACATTGGCCAAACCTTCACAAAGCTCTGATAATGCAGTGAAAAAACAATACTGAAAAACAATCCTTCCATGCAATTTAACTTCCAGTACTCAATATAACACACTCCTTCCCACTCTCGTGCCCAGAGCCAAACAAAGCGGGTCTGCTGGAGGGTGAGGTTTAAGTCAGATTTAAGATATGCCTTGAACTTCTGATGGCACTTCGCAAAGGAGTGGATCCTACCCAGGCTAAGCAAGAGACTGTAACCACATAGTTACAACCACATGGTTATAGTCACGCACAGAATAAAAGAAAGCATTGTGAATTAATGCCAAAAAATATTAAGGGCTTCTTCTCATTCAAAAAAATAAAACGGCTGAATCAAGCAACAGAGCAGAGCTTTTCCCAGTGCTTTTGCAAGGTCAGATGCAGCCACAGACAGACTGTGTCTGGGAGGAACCTGCACTGGTGATGGGCACTCCTGGGCTGCATGGCCATGGCACAGGCCACAGCAGAGGATGCTGATAGAGGACTCCAGTCCTCCTAGTCCCCTCTCTACTTACCTGCACTGTGAAACTAGGCCTGAACCTCCAGCTGCAACTGCTGCACTCTTGCAAAACCATGTAAAATAACAGCTGTAAGCAAACAATGGGAAAGTTCACCAAAGTGACACTTTTCTTGTTTTCTAAAGCAACATTTTGCTTTTGAAAAAACAGTGATAGGTTGTCAAAGTGTATTTGTTTATTAAAAGTGGATCTTTCCTAGCAAGGGGCACAGAATGACTGTACAGTAGATGCCATAATTACTTATGTTTGTTAATTATTGCATAGGCTGGAACAGGATACATTAGCCTAATTTAAGAATGGAATACGAGAACATGTGAAAGATTACAGATGTCGTTTTCAAGATAAAGTCCAATGTTGCTATCAGAAGTCCAAAGAAGAGGTGCTGAACATTTGGAGTCATACTGGCTTTGATCACAAATAGTTCATATGCTACAAAGTGCTTCTAGAAGTTGATTTCTGTTTCTCTTAATCGGGTCCACCCATCATCTCAAGAAATGAAGCCACAAATCAGAGCATAGAAATTAGTGAACATTTTGACATATGTAACTTGCCATCTCTCACCCAGTGAAGATAACCTGTACATTTAAAAATTAACATTCTGCATTTCTACAGTGCTTACAGTTAAAGGCTTCTAACACCAAATCAAGCCTTATAACTTTGTAAAAATATTACCTCCGTTTTACAGATGGGAAAAGCATCACAGGAAGCAAAATATCAAACAACCTGGCCCAGGGATAAATCCTGCAGAGCAGCACAGGCTGCAGAACCCAACCACTGCGTTCAACTGGGACATTCAAGGGAGTCTCTGCTCATCCCTAGGAAAACTACCAGCACAAAGGGGACCAAGGGATGTGTTAGGATGAAGAGACCACCTGGCAGACCTCACAAGAAAGCAACCCATACAGATCCGCACACTTCATCTCAGCAGACTCAATGGAGTTCCAAACACACAGATCCCAATCTGATCTGAAATAGCAAATTCAGAGATGACAGCACATCCTTTCCCCTGTGGATACACTGGCACTGGCAGTGCACGGCTGCACCTTTAAGGCACACAGGCTGCTGACAGCAAGGACACTGCATTCTCAGTAGACAAAGCACCACAATGGCACGCTAGGCCAATTAGCAGAATTTCAATTCACTGTCATTTAACAAGACTCCGAAGTCATTCTTGGGTACAGTGGCTTTTCAGCAGGGACAAATTCAAAATCACATGATCCGACTCCACCAACCAGCCTTGCTTGGACAGTTCTTTAAATTCTTTTGTTTAAATTGCTGACTGCCCCATTGCTTGGGTACACTGCAAACAGTCTGCTCTCACTGAAGCTGATGGCAAATCCCTCCCCGATTTCTATGGTTTTGGATCAGGTCCCAAGACTCTTTTTAATGTAATACTCTACTTTAGTCTATGTAATCTTCTGTCTTATGGACAGTCAATGCTGCAAACTATCCTTGCACTTAAGCCCTATTATCTGTCTGCACTAATTCTGCATACAGGGCATTTACAGGTCCTTAGCTCTCTGCTTATATAGCTCCACATTCACCAGTCCCAGTCAGCCATGAAGCCAGGCATCTGCTAAGTAAGAGGTAAAAAAAGAAAACAAAACCCAGAGATTTACCTTACTTCAATATTCAACCACAGAGTCAGTTTTTCCAATACTCTCATTTTGCACATGGCACAACACATACCTTAGAAACTCTGGGAAACAAACAGGTTATGTTCTGTGCTTGCAAAGCAGCACCATCTATACTTACAGGGCAATAAAGATTAGCTTAATTAATAATACATCAGCAAGAAAATGTTAATGAGCACCCAGCAGGGAAAAGGACTGTTGTCTAATCTTGTGTGGACTCCTTGCTTTGGCAGTAATCAGCAACTGCATCAGCATTACCATCCCAGTGCAAGCTAAGATATCTGACTCATCAGGGAATGCATGCAGGAACCACTGGCCTCGTGTCACCATTTACATTTCTCTTTAAAAGCAGACACTGTTGCACTGGCAGCAGCTCTTAGCAGCTCCATGCCAACTTCCACTTGTGGAGTTTTTGTCATTTAAAGAGGAATTCAGAATATCCCTGGACATCCAATGTATAAATACACATAGATGATGAGGCCTCCTGCAATCGCCTTTTTGGCCACAGCTGCAAAATACACAGCTCTGCCCGCAGAGCCTGCATCATCTTCAAGCTGCTGACGCAACCGTGCTGCTGGATCATGAGCATGTTGGGGGGGGAACCGTATCAAACCTCCCTACTCGTGGGAGCTCACCGAGAATACCCGAGCTGCTTCTCTGGGGCCTGCCTGCTCTCACTGAGCAAAGAGGCACCACAGGCTCAAACCGGGGTGCCGCCAGATGTCTCGGCTAGGTGCATTTCAAGGCAGATAATGGAAATCCCCTCTCCCAGCTGTTTCTCCTCTGTGCTGCCTCCCCATTGCAGGAGGCTGTTTTGGCAGGAGCCAGCACCCCACGAGTACGAGCCCGGGGCTCACAGCTGCCAGCGCAGTTCTGCCACTGGAGCGCATCCACACTGGCACTCGGCCGCAGCGCGTGTTCGTCAAGGGCTTGTGCCGCATGGGGAGGTGGTTTCCTGCAGCCAATGGAGAAGCTGCCGTTTCTGCCTTTCATCAGAAGCGTGGCTGGAAACAAAGGCCTGGTGAAGAAAGGCAAGTTGGCTGGTAAAACTTCCTAGCACTAGCCAAGCTTCAGACCTGACAAATCACCCTCATTCCTCATCACCTCCTGACCTTCTCCTCCGCAGCCAGGCTGCCTCTGGGATCACACCGGGACCTGTATTTAAGCCCACACGCTGGCTGGGAGCGAGGAGGATCTTTGTGTTGTATGTCATGGCTGACAGCAGCCTCAAGCCAGAACTCCAGGAGAAACAGCAGCAACAGCAATATAACATGCATCTTGTAACTGCACAAAGCACCAGCATTTGCATCTGCAGCGGTAGGTAAAATTTTAGCCTGCTGTCACACAGGGGCAGAAGATAAATTACGTCTATAAAACAGCCTCCACGAGGATAGTCTAGAGGTGTAGATTTGAGGAGACATCAAACCAACCAGTTTTTAGTAAAAGCCATAAATTATTAAAACCAATGTGCTATCAGCACAGATCTGCATGAGAAAAGGTGCTAAACTCTTAGAAACCCAAGAACGTAACCATATCACCAGCACGAAGGGTACTTTCAATACGGAAGGAGACTACAAAACTCGCAGACAAAGAAATCCCAAAAATGTGGGAGTTAGGCACGGAGTACACTGCATGTGACAGACACCTGGTCTAAATCTTAAAAAAAGATGGGAAATACAACTTGCAGTGACTGGAAAACAAAGCGGAAATAACCAAGACAGAATATGATCCCCCCCTTGCTGGCCTTTTCAAACGATGCAAGCCGGAGGCTGTGCTCACCTCTCCCCACTGTAAATTCTCAACAGTCAAAGCAGATGAATCTCCAGCAAATGCACTCAGTAGCAGTTTGTTTGCTCACTGGTCGCGTCTCCCTGGTACAGGGGGATGTTGATTAAAAGACAGCATGGCTCTTCACCTCGCCTCTCCACATACACTCTGAAAGCTACAGGATCTGGCACTACAGCAAGAGTAAATATTACCTCTCATCCGAAGGCCATCTTTAAAGGAACATTCGTTGTTTCTCCTCAAAGTGTGGCAAAAAAGATTAAATATTCCAGATGTCATCTCCAGGTCCTGTAGGACACCCACTTATAAACAATCATCTTTGCATATTAAGGAGCCATTAAAGCACCAGTTTGAAACAATGCATCCTAGCAGTACTAAAAAATACCCTTCCTAATCCAAAGAACAAAAGGATTCCTAACGTATGGAATTCATGGATCCTTAACATTTCAAACACAGAGTTGACAAAAGCTATTACAAACAAGTTTGCCATTAAAAACACCTAATGTCTTGGTTACGAGTTCAGCAGTGGTGCTTTTTGCAAAGCCTTCTGGGTGTTGATTTAATTTATCAAATATTAATAATGCTCCTCAATTAATAAAATATTTAGACTCATGCTTTATGTTCTTATAATCTGGAGGTTTATGTTCAATCTTGCAGGCCAACAGATACTAGATGGAATCATATAAACCAGCTCGCAGCCTGATTGTTAATGCTTTCATCTCCCAAACGCAGATACTCTATTCTTTACACTGATAAAACCACATTTGACAGGGTGTAAATTTGCTACCTAACCCCTTGGACATAAGAAATGCATCAAAAAAATAAGTGAATTTCTCAGGTCCCAAAAATACAAGTAACTTAAACGCCCATCTTCAATTTAGTGCAAGTCCTGATGACCTCCAAACTGGAGGCACTGCCTCTCCAGCCTCCAAACCCTCCCCTCCACCCTGTGCTAGCGCAGATGCAGCTGGCGATTTGCAGGGTGTGCGGAGCTGACACGAGCTGCACAGCGCTGCCAGCCTCCAGCGCCTTCCTGCTAGTCCCTTCCACGTGCCTAAAGCAAAACTCACAGGGAATGAACTTCAGTCAAGGGCAGCATAAAAACATGCCTTGGGTAACACCCCAGGAAGTGAGATAATCAAGAGGATAAATTAAACTACAGGGAAGAAATAGTAAAAAATATATATGGCTTTGCTGCCCAGCTGCTCCCACCTGGGCTGAGCTAACACAGCATCAAAAACTGTAGTCCGTTTGGAGGTAGGGCAAGGCTTTGAGTCAAAGGCCTTTGCCATTTGCATTCACTACACACCAACAAGCATCACGTTTCAATAACTACCTCCTGATATTGCGACAGGCGTACTTTCAATTCCCAAAACAACAGCTGGATGAAGCATGTAATTTTGAAACCCATTAATCCTTTCTAAGTCTTCTACCATGTGCATGCTTAATTTCCCACCCCTTGAAACAATATTATGATTGTGGAGAGAACCTGACTATAGCTTCTGAATGCTTTGGGTCAGCAGTATGAAACATCCCCAATTACCACTGAAGTTGGATAAAACATTTGGGTAATTTGCCTTCTGGCTTTGAGCCTTTGGGAGAAATTACCTATTAAAACTTCCTCTGAAACTGCAAGGACTACAAATGTGTGACTGGAGAGGAAGAAAGTAGCCAAAAATCTCAAGAATCCAGGAGCTCAGGCTTAAAAAGGAAAAGAAAGGGGGGCACGGGGTGGGAATGTATAGGACTGCACTCAGGCTGTATTCAAATGCATTGGCAGGTCATGGCCAACAGTCCTAGGGAGACTAGGGTTCCCTTTTGCCAGTTAACATGCTGAAATACCTCTGTCCATATCTACACTTGAGTTCTAAAATTAATTAAAAATTTGAAACAGCACTCTGAACAACGCATAGACTTTTTCTCTTAACGTAACCAAGGCCAAAGCACAGCATATTTCAGTTTGGACACCTGGACCGCAATTCTTTCTCCAGGGAGGTACCCATGCTCTTACGCTGTGTTCCCTTCAGCTCTACAGACGGCTCAAGCCATCAGATTCATCCTGGCTGCCCTCCGTTCTCAGAAGCAATAAGCACCACTTTCCTCTTTTTAGCAAGACAAGCACAAGCAGGCCCATTTTTCTACGGCATCACAAGCCTCCTGGACTTGGCTTAAATACTTTGCCCCAAATCACAGGTAATGGGCCTGCTGTGTGGTCTTTGGGCGCTGCTATTATTTCCACTCACCTCAGTTTGCTCAGTTCCCCCAGTTCTCCACTGTTGGTTTTGAATGCTGTAGCCACAGCAAGCTCATAACCATCTTCTGGGTCATGAGCCAGCCTAGCTGACCCAACAAGCTATAATCACTTTGATTATTTTTATCCCTGTTTGTGTAATTTTACATTTCCCTGTAATAAATGGGATAAGTCACTTACCTGGCTTTATTTGGAGTTTATCCATGTCAGCTCAGTTATCTTGCTCCGCATTTACTTCCTCCCCAGCTGCACCACCTGCAAATTTCCTCCCTCTCCCATGTGCTGTCTCTGCAGGATGATTAGCCATATGCAAACAGAAGTGGACCTGAATTTTCTGCTCTACCAGTCCATCCCACTCACCATCTCCCTGTCCTAAACTGACACTGCTCACCACTGCCTCTGAGAGCTCTCCCTTGAGAAGGAGACATGACACTGAAAAGGATGGATTTAATATTTAATAGCCCACCTCCACCCACAAGCCAGTCCCTTGTACACACAAGCAGCTCAGCCCTACACGGTGTCGGCTCACCTTGCTCAGCAGCTGTCTGCAGTTTATGTCAGGCAGCGTCTTTGAACGGTGACTCCTCCGTGGAGCCAAACTATCTTAAATGTAAACTCGGGCAAAACAAGCTGGTATGGAGGCAGACGGCAAGACAATGGTGGAGATCAGGCTGGGCATTAAGGAAAAAAAATCCTCTTGGAAGAACTTTTCCTTCTTGAAAAGAGGATGTCCTGGATGTCCTTGATACTTTGCCTATGCTAAAAAATTTTAATTAACAGCAGGAAAGCCTTTCTATTTTAGATGCATCGATACCAGCATCAAGCACTTTTGTAAGGACAGTTTATTCTGGGTTTATATGCATTTCACAGAGCCTGGCAGCCAAGCTAAGCCAGCAGGGCTACAGCAAACTCTTCTACTCCCTGTCGGATTTACTTTACCACTCCAGCCAGTCACCAGCCATCACCAACAGGATGTGCCAGCCCACACACTGAGGGAGGATGGACTCACATGACTTCTCCCTGATCCACCCAAGACACAGACAGCTAGGTGAGCCTTTCAGCAGTGACCTTTGGCTTCCGTGACAGTTGAGAGGGAAATCTCCAGCAAAATGTGTCTTGAAGCACTCAAGCAGACCTCTTGAACCTCTCACAGTCCTGTACAAAACATAATCCCTGTCACCTCCTCCTTTTCTGGGACCCAGTGACCCAAACCATAGGCACCAACTGTGCTCTGCTCCAAGCACTTTGCTAGGGAAAAGCAAGAGGAACACGGCCTGCTGCCATGCCCTGAGCAGCCCCACTTCTGGAGCAGAGAGGCCACGTAGGCAGCATTGCCCCAGCTTCAGGAGGGGAAGAGACAGATCGCAAAATACCAGGCAAGCTGATAAAGAGCAAGGCCCCAGACTAGCATTTCAGATCAGTGGCAACGCTGCTAAGTCCCTAACCATTTCGGTATCAGCTGCTCTCATGCACGTTTGGAAGTGTGATACCCCAGAGTACCGGTACATCACTCCCTGCTAGCAGCAATGAACTGCTAAGGTATGCTAATGCCTCCATCAGCTGGCACAGCTGTTTGCAAGGTGAGTGCCCATCCAGCTCTCTCTGCCAGCACAGCTCGAATCAGTTCCCTCTACCTAAGAGCTGTTTGTTTGGTTTTCTTGTTGTTGTTGGGGTTTTTTTTGCTGGTAATTGCATCTCTACAAGGACTTCTGACACACCTATAGTGGAGGGGAGAGCAATTTCTTTGCATTCGTGGACAGATAAGTAAGTCGGCAAAACTTCTCAATTGTAGACCAAGCCTCTGCTTTGGAAAGCAAAAAATAAGCTACCCTGGTCTAAAATCACTTCTAAACTAATAGAGCTACATCCACATCCACAGCGAGGACTTTTATTAGTATGACTATTTCAGCAAGGAAAAATGAAAAATCATCCTCTCCAGCCAGCATAATTATATTGGAAGACCTTTTTTTAAAGTATAAACCAGGCCTTTGATTCTGCCTTGACTGACAAAATGTTCTTCGGATGCTTTCTTCAGCCACGCCGGCTAAGCCACATTAGCTTAACACAACTGAAGGGCACTTTTAAGGCTTTCTTAAAACTTCAGAAGTCATATTTGCCCATTCTGTTATTATTTAAAGTTCGTCTACATGGAAGAAATGGACGAGTCCCCAGACAGCCTTTGCTAGCCCCTAGCTTGCTCAGCATGCAAGAACTCACGTTAGGAGAGTAAATGTTAGCATCCATTTGAGACAGGGTAAAATTTTGTCATGGGCAAGGCAGTGCGCAATTTTAACAAGTTAATAAAGTAACCCTTATGAGAAAGCCCCTAACTGATAAAGTTATAAACTCTCCTCACTAGGTGTTTAGTATCAGAGGGGGAAAAAAACTCCTTTCTTCATACAAAGATGCAGCTAAAATGTTGCAAACTATGTTAAGCCTGGTACCCCAGAAGAAATCTAACACAACAACTGGAAACTCACATCTTTTTCCTGTGTTCGTGTCAACATAGTATCAACATACCTCACTGCACTAAGGAGACTGAGGAAAACAGCTGTCCTGCAGCCATCAAAACCTGCAGGCTTCCAGACAGCTCCCAAAGGAAGAAAGATGATGGGGTTTAAAATGCACCGAGTTTTCCTGATGTAGCTTACTGAAACAGACTCCATATTAAAAGCAACGGCCCTGGTAAAGCAAAGCCCTCTCCTCACTTGCAATACCAGCTGGCAGTAAATGAGAGAGGAGGAAGGGCAGGGCAGGCCTGAAAGAAGCACTGGATTTCACATCACCTGCAAAACAGAAAGTGGGAAATTGAAGAAATCATCTACGTACTCACTGCTCAAAGGCACTGCTCATTAGGTCCTGGCTTTTCCTATTATCGCTCCTGCACTCGGTGGCCTATTACAGCAACCTCCTTCCAGCCAGGGACCCGCGAAGAGGAAGCACTTTGACATGAGTGAATGTTGCCCCTTAATCCAGTAGGGAGTTCATTGAACAGGCGGAGGGCTGCCTACAGAGCTCCCGGCACCAGCTGGCTGAGGGGATGAGAGCAAGGATCAAAGCCAGGGCAAAGCCGCAAGCCTGATTTGCAAAACTGCTCAGCCTGTTGAGTCCTCGCCTCTAAAACGTGGGGGAGCTGCTGGGTGCTGAACTCATCGGAGATCCGGCCTCAACTGAGAGTGCTGAGCAGTGGGGAGATCTGTCCTCTACGTGGCTTGCACGCCGTCTCTTCACTTTAAAGATCAAAGCTGCATCTCCAGAAAAAAAGATGTTACAGATCAGAACAGATAAGAGGAAAAAAAAATGATGAAAAATGCTGTGTGACTTCTGAAGAGAACCACTTCATTCAAAGCCACACACACACACCTTACTTCCTGCTTAGCATGCAGGCACCGGCCTTCCTGAGGTCAGCACGAGCCTGAGGAAAAACACTGTGGCTTCAAACCTACCTTTTCAAGCTCACACCAAACAATCATTTTAGGAAACACACAGACACAAGGTCGGTCAGCTGATTCCCTTCACTAAACTGATGCAAACTGGAGTAGCAGCATCAGATTCAATGAATCTGCACTATCATAAAACTGGCTGAGCAAGACAAACTCAATTCCTTTGAAGTTTAATCGTTAGCGCTGCATTCACAGTAGGTCTGAAATAAGTAAAAGCACCAAACCAGGCTGGATATAAGAAACCTGCTAAAGAAAACCAACAGCAAAAGCAGGCTTCTCTGCAGCAACGTCTTTATTGCACCTAAAGACTGCAGCACAGCTACTTACCTGGCAGCTCAAACGTTTCCCAAAGCACAGAGTTTACTTGCGGCAGCCTCTGAGTAAGGCAGCCAGAAGAGAATAACCACTGAAGTTTACGGCTCAGAAGACATGAAGATCTTGGTGCGAAAGATTCTCCCTCACCCATCAGTGTTAAGATTTGGCAAGGAGCTATTCTATACTGGAAACTTCTGGCTTGAGTTAACTGACTGCCAACAACTTTGTCTGCAGAGGCAGTATGGACGCTCCCTGGAGACACACAGACAGCACTCTTCCAACCCGCCCACTCCCACCCAGCTCTTTGCTCGGAGCAAGCATCTCCTCCCAGGAACACACCTCCACACCTCTCCTGACCAAGTGAAATAATCCCTCATTTCTGCTTCATCTTCCACATGGCGGAACACCACGGTTGTGGGTGTTAGTCCTTGCTCTCTTCCACAAGCACTGGGGAAGCAAAGAGCATCTCCTCCGGTCTCTAAATTCCCGACTGATTTATACCAACTTCCTCCCCTCTGGCCTCAGAGGGGTATAAGCAAAGACAGATCTGACCTCAGATTTAACTGAGTTTATGGGGGAGAGGAGGAACGAAACTCCAAACGAGTCACTGTTCCCTCCCCACAATCCACAGCATCATCTGTGGATATTAAGCCTGACTCTAAAAGCAATGTTTCTTAATGCTCTGCACACAGAGCAGACACAGCCAGGACTCCTGGGAGATGCTTCCCAAAATAAAAGTTGTGCATCTGTAGTGTTAAGACTAACCTGTGCATTAAGAGCTGATGAGTTACCAGCCAACTCCTGTCCAGATTACAGCCGTGCGGTTTTCCTGAAAGCAATCCCACTGAGGTAGCCGAAGGCAAAACCAGACCATGAAGTCACAGAAGCACCTGAGGGCTGAGTCTTCTGTCACAGAGCAAGATTAACACCTGATCCTCTTCAAAAGCACAAGGGAAGGGCCGCAGGATCAGGCTTTAAGATGCAGTTGTGATGGAACAGAAAGCATAAGGAAAGCCTTGGACAAAACTCAACACCAAAGATGATGGGAATCTCGCCTGAGTAATAAATTCGAGCTGTCTTTGCAGTGCTTCGCCAAGAACTGCTGTTGCCACCTGTGTGGCTATGCCACAAACTTCATCCCACAGAGGGGAGAAATTCCCTGCTGCAGCACAACCCTCTGAACGCAGTATTTCAGACAGAAAGCTGGGAAAGGCTGCAGCACAGCCTGTCACACCTGAACCGCAAGGTGTAACCCAGCTGTCGGGAGATGCTGATCAGTAACTGCATCTGGCTACAGTTATGGAGCATCCGCTCACCTCCAGCTCTTACTTCTGTAGTTTGTATATGAACATACGCTGTACTATTACCTCGTTGCTCTCTTTGTGCATGTGAAGGCTCAGCAGCCAGCGTGCTCAATCTAGTGTTTACCTGCAGGCAAACAGACTTATAAAAAGAGTTTATATTCTCTCACAAAACCAGGTGAAAAGTTTCAGTCTGGCATAAAGGAACAGAGCAAGCACAATCGGTACTTCAGCTCCCTGTGCCACTCGTGTAATTTTATGGGGCAGCTGAGCCGCGTGTGGTGCTCTTTGGGGACGTTTACAGATCTGGCTACCTATCGTGACACGGCAAACAATTTTCCTTGGGGATCTTGGGAGGCGGTCCTGGTGTTTCCTCAAACCTTGCGCTCAGTGCACGCCAAGCCGCTCCAGCGGGCGCGAAACCCGCGCGGCGGCTGGCGCCTTCGCAGTCCAGGCTCGCCGGCGAGCTGCTGAGGAGCCCCCGCAGCCCCCCCCGCCGGCCGCCCCTCGGCTCTCCCACCAGGGCGACTTTCTCGGCTCGACTTCGGAGCGCGGGGCAGTTTCTGGGCCTACTTCAGCCGGCCGCGCGGAGGGAAAGCCGCTTCTCTCCTTTGAGAGCCAGCCCAGGCTCAGCGAAGGGCACCCGAGCT